>ATSW01012156.1:0-12862 GCA_000444245.1 Botryllus schlosseri | reverse complement strand
ATATAGCCGACGTATATCGATATGGGATGGTTGGAACCCTCAAAATAGTCTGTTCAACTGCAATAGGACTGATATGTCGTCAAAGGAACATTATTTATCCTATAATTTTAATTGTCAATGTCAATCCACTATGACGTCACAATTGAATATTCGTGACGTAATGACTTTAAAAAGTAAAATAAAATAAAAAAGCATGTTTCGACACGGGCCTTGTTTCGAACACGTTTTAAATTGATTTTTTTAAATTGATTTTTATTTTAAATGCAACCCTAGCCTTAACGGTCTAGGCCGGACCGGACAATGTATTCCGCGCCTGAATATTGAAACGGGTTTCTATACTTGCTACTGATATTGCCCCATAAACAAGTTATACAGTAGCCAACACCCCAATCGCATGATTTGGTTTTTATGATACAATAAACGTATAAAATCAAGATGGATCCCGTATGCCTGCTAGCTTTTTTACATTAGACAACGATGTATTCTTTATGTCAATTTCACTGATTGTTTGAATAAGCCTCATTCGCTGGGTTCCCAAATGTAGCGTATTTCGTTGATGTTGTGTTATTGCGGGTCAAGCTCACAGCAGAGAGCCTTTAAGTATCCACAAACGGACAGCTGAATATTTCGAGCAAAGCAAGACAAAGCAAGTAGAATATTTGAGATTGGCAAGGTGCATGCTCGTTTAGTGTAGATTTTTTATGCTGACAGCGCCATGCATAGATTGGTCCGAAGCTGAAATGCAAAGTAATTTGACCAAAGATATAATGATATGAAAAATTGGAATAGAGGGAAAATGTTTTCAGAGCAAAACAGAGTTGGATCAATTGTAATTTGTAATTGAGCTGATTGTAATAATTACATTTTTTCATGTAATTGTAATTGTAATTGTAATTTCATAAAAATTTTGCTCAATAACAATTTCAATTACATTGTTATGGAAACCTGACAATCACAACATAAAATAATCAATCAATCTTAGCTCTAATTTCATATTGGAAAATTCTCTCATCAACGCAGTCATAACCTTCCATACCATCCATCTATTTGTAAGGATCGCTAACATTCTGGTTTCATTGTGTGATATGACGATAAGGGGGCAAGAAATATCTGACTGTCATAAAGGGGAACGTATCTAAAAAAAGTTAGAGAGCCAGTGGGCTAAGCTAAATCTTAATATTTCAAAAATGGATGAGCAGCAAATAAATTCTTCTGAAACCTATGCTGAACCATTTCCTACACCACGTTCAGAGCTTTATTTTCAAATCTCTGACCAGTACTCAGGCTTGCTGCAACAATTGCAAGAATTTATTCAAGTTTCCAACCAATGCTTCATCAAACTTGATCACGCATTTGTTGAGATGTTATCCCAATCTTATCTCCAATCTTGGCCAAATTTACTGGGGCCTGAAATTTTCGCAACCTATGTTCACCAAATGCAATCTAAAAGTTTCCGAGCAAGTGAAAATATAAATGCGAACCAAAATGTTGTAATTCGTATTTATCAGGAGGTTCTTTCCTTTTGCATTTATTTTAATTTTGCACATCTTATCGGTATCCTCCTTATTGCTGACGCCTTACCAATCACACTTCATTATCCTCACTGAGCCCTGAGTAGCATATTCATTTGATGACATTTCATTGACTGTCCTGTAACCTATTCGCTGTTAGTCGCTCAAACCTTTGGTTGTTAACAGTCGCTTGAAACATTTTTCTGTGTTTATAGTTTTCAGTACTCATGAGAATAGTTCGAATACGTTCGAGATTTTTTTTAATTAAAGGGTATTTTACGTAAAATGAATGAAACATGAATACTAAATAGCTTGAGATTGTTGCTAATTACGTCGCTACGGTTGTCAAAGTACACATCTCTACCGAATCAATTACATGTTTACCAGTAATTGTAATAGTAGTTGTAATTGTAATTGAAATTTGATATTTTTAGCATTGAGTAATTTTAAATGTAATGTAATTGAAACATGTAAGGAAGTAATTGTAATTGTAATTACACTGAATTATTGTAATTGACCCAACTCTGGTGCAGAACCTACCGAGGTTTGTTTGTGAATATATACCTATAAATTTCTGAGGTTCACACACAGAACGTGAACCTGAACCTCACGTTCACATCATTCCTCCTATATACTATATATAGCACTTGGCAGGTGTCGGAAACCCCTGACACGCGTGACAGTTATGTATGGCACGTGAGATGGTTTTTCATGGCGAGCCAAATCATTTGACAAACGTGATATATTATAACCATGTTTGTCGCAAAACGTAAAACAGAAGTATTACCCATTATGAGTGCACGACATCCTAATATCGCATGAGACCGTTGAGATGCTCTAGTCCAGGGGTGTGCAACCTGATAGGGGAATTGCTTGGAACCTTTTTCTAGAAATTGCAAGAAATTGAGTAAATATCACGGGCATAAAACGTTGGGTCTGGTGTGGTAAAGACCCGAATTGATACCCTTCGCGACCAATACTTTAAGAAAATCTATAGCGTAATCAATTCCGTTGCCAGATTCAGAAAAACGGTTTCAGTGATTCCCTGCTTGATACGATAATTATGACAAAACTAAATATGTTTGGCGCGCCGGATACAATAACATTTTAAAAGTGACACATTTTGAGACGCTGCATACAAAACGTTGCCGACCTGCAGGGCGGGTGGGGACACTACGAAAAACATGAGCGATAATCCTATGTTTCTAGGTATCTCCTCGTCTCCGTCTCGATCTACTCGTAAATGACCTTACTAACAAAGCTGTCCAGAAGCGTTGTTTTGACCTGTACGAAGGAAGCTTCAGAAGAACCTTCCTCCATGTCAGGGACGCCGCGAAAGCGTTTGTGTTCGCTCTTCAGCATTACGGGTGACAAGAACAATTTACCAGCGAATATTGGCAGTCAAATAGCGTATTAATTTGTGTTTTCAGCTCCATGGGAGGGCAAGCTTTCAATGTCGGAGACGAGTCCATGAACTTAACCAAGCTCCAGGTTGCAAAAATGATTGAGGCAAACGTGGAGGGCTGCCAGATCAGTGAATCGCAAAATGGAACCGATCTAGACAAACGGGATTACGAAGTGTCGTACGCGAAAATTCGTTCCTTAGGCTTCAAGGCAAACATCAATATGGAGATGGGTATCGGTGAACTTCTCAAAATAATTCCCAACTTGAGCAGCGAAGAAGCCGCCAAGTGCAAGAACGTATAGAAACTATGATTTGCTCTCACAGGAATAGACTCGTTTATTAGTAAACTGTCGACCTGACTCGTATGTATCACTGTCGCATTTTCTTGGTCTGAACCTGGCAGCAAATATATAGAGTTTATATGTTCAAATGATATATCTCTTCCGTGATATGAAATATATAACGATCCTGCAATCGGTATTACCGAGTACCGAATTCGATAGCGCCGAGGGATCAGGTCGAGTAGTGACAAATAGTTTTGGGTATACTGAAATTACACGCTTCTAAGAGTTGATTTACCAACAAGAATTATGGTTTTGGTACCAATTGTCACTGTGGAAGCCCGTGGAAACCTCGATTATGCATATCGCAACATACGAACTACAGTACAAAGCCATACACGTTAGTGGAAAATACTTGTCGAGTCGTGATCAATCGACATCACTGCTACATTGGGTTACCATACGTCCTCTTTTTTCAAGTTGTAAAAATGTCCTGCAAGAACGCCTAAATGTCCTCGTTTTGGCAAATTGTCCTTCTTTACAGCTATTAGCCTACAGCCAGAATAATGGGCATATTCGGGTGAAATGGGCATAAATGACGCTAAATAGCAAAGACGGACGTTTGATCGGGTAATTTGGGTTTCGATCGAAAGTGACGACCTTTTTGTTTAGTCAACACCACTAAATTTAAGTAAAATGTGGCTAAACTGGGAGTCGGACGAAAGTGATCACCTTTTCCACCTAATTTTACAGCAAAAATATCGAAATCAGCTATTTTCGGTCATGCTCAACTACCTTTCCTGATTTGGTAGAAGTGTCCTCCTTTCCCGATTCAAAAATATGGTAACCCTTACAAAAGGTAATGAAATAGGTATGGGCGAAAGAATAACAAGTCATCTTTTAGGTGATGGCATAGAATGTACATTGTACACATTTCAGCTTTCCACGCCATTCGCGCTCTGGTGTTGTGGTGATTGGAACGGGTAATGATCGAATACCCGACTCGAAGTCAAATACTCGTTTCAGAATCGTATCACTCATGCAGATACTCGATTTTGTCCAGCCCTCGAAACGATACCTGTAACTTGGCATCGCTAAGATAGCCTCAAGGAATCGAGAAAGGCAAATGAATCGTAGGCCTATCCGTATTCTGAATCTCGGCGGAATGAAGATTGGAGGATAGCGACATTGTTCTGAGGTCAATGTCAATAGATGGAAGTCGAGAACGTTGTTCGGGGATCAATCTAGCCGCACTGACGCAGGACTCCAATTGAGCAACTGCTTTGTCATTTGCAGTTTGTGTGACAGGGTGATTGCGAGATGTATGTGATCCCGCGCTTTGTAGGAGCCGGAGTGGCGAGCTATCCGGGAATGGAGTGGGCGTGCGCATCATGAGCTCCATATTTTGGATTCTGTTTGGTTTTACTTGGCTCGTCTTCACCTCGTCATCTCCGAACATGACTGTTACGGGTCTTGCCTGCGCGTTGATTTTGCGTTTCTTCAAGACGCGTTTTCTGCGTTCCAATCGGAATGAGATGACGCAGAAGTACAGAAATGCGTAAAAGACCTGCAAAAAGCNNCGGTACGACATGTANGCTATCTATNTACTCACTTAATTCAANTATAAATAACAAATACGGATAGATAAGCAGCTCGTCTATACACGGTTGGGCAACCACTGTCGGAGCGTCACTATTGGTTATTATTAGGATCGTTGCATTGCTGTGCTCCGTTTGTTCGCAACAATCTCCATTTTCTACTTTAAGGGTACTTTTGGGGTCGTTGCAGTCTGAGGTGGTCAGTAACGAAGTACTTTTACTTTTTCGAAGTACTCAAGTAGTTTTCCTCTACTTCGGGTACTCACTCAAGTAGTTCTGATTTTCGCTACTTCTACTTCGTAATAGGCCTAGTTCATGATCTACTTACTTACTTTCGCTATTTTCAGTTTTTCAAGTAGAAGTAGTTTAATCCACCAATCACGAAGATAGCCTGAGGAATTACGGGGCTGTTTTCACGGAATATCAACATTTAATTTTCATAAAATTTGAGTAAAGCCCAGAATTTTCGTCGCGCTCCGCGCTCGGTGGATACTGAGTAACCAATCTGATTTCACGAAAGTAGCAGTGAATATAATTTAGGTAGCGGCTTAACGTGATTCTGTTCACACCGGATTGTCGCCCTACGCCCATACGACATATTTCATCACAGGACACATGGCTATCATAAAGTTTGAAATCAATTTTTCGCAATCTAGCATTTACTTATCATATCGTAATCTAGCAGCCCATGACGTGTCCTAATCTGGAAAAGTGGACTCTGACTTTTTGTTAGTTTTAGAGCTGTTTTAGCATACCACTTTTGAAACTTTCTGGACTAATGACATTAAATACATTTTCCGCTTTTAGAAGTGGTATTCATATTTCACTTTGAATTCCCCGTATCATGGGGTAACCATATTTTGGAAATCTGAAAAGAGGACACTTTTTCAGAGTTGCAAAACCGAACGAGAATTCTCAAAAAATGGTAAATTTTACCCACTTCGTGGTCGGTTGACTAAAAAAAGGTCAACTTTCTCGCTCAGCGCTCAAAATGCAGTATTTTCGTTCACGTTTTCAGGTCGTTGACTAACAAATAAGGTCAACCTTACCGCCCAGCGCCCAAATTACATACAGTATTTTCCTTCACTTTGTTTGGTGGTTCACTACAAAAAAGGTCAACCTTATCGCCCAGCGCACAAATTACATACAGTATTTTTCTTCACTTTATTAGGTGGTTAACTACAAAAAAGGTCAATCTTATCGCCCAGCGCCCAAATTACAGTATTTCCTTCACTTTATTAGGTGGTTGACTAAAAAAAAGGTCATCTCCGGCTCAGCTCCCGAAATACCCGTTTCAGCGTTACTTCATTGCTAATTAACGACATCTCAGTCGATTTTGGCCGTAATTTGACCAATATTCTCAAAAACGTGGACACAGAGGATAAAGGGGCGTCGTGCGAGGATGCTTTCAAATAAGTCAAGAAAGAGGACAAATCCACTTAAAAGAAGACGTATGGTAACCCTATACCGCAGGAGTTCTCAACTTCCTTTGTATAAGGGGCCGCATTTTAACAGTAAAAGACGCTGCGGGCCGCAGAATATTATTACCATGTATTTTTGGGCTACTAATAAATTTAGGCTACTGTAGCGTATTTACCGGTCGTATACGGGCATTTAGTACATTTTTATACGTTCTAAAGCAGAGGTCTCAAACACGCGGCCCGCGAGAGCATTTTGTGCGGCCCGCGACGGCATTTTGGAATTTCCAGTATTCGATGATATATTAAAGTGCCAAATATTTTTTTTTAGATATAAGAGCTTAAAGTACAATCTAAAACTACTACAAAAATCACTGGAATCTCAACAAACTTCACTATCACATCACTTTTAGAAGCTACCATGAGGTAGAAGATCAGCTATTACGTCACATTTCTATTTCATGACGATAGAACATGACCCGTTGATGATTCGTGACTTTAAATTGTGATTTGATTTGGTGCGACCTCCTCTTCAAATTACTGGGTTTCGGATTGACTGGGTCATTATTAGGGCCATTTAAAGTCATCAAAGTCATATTTTTTTCTATGCATCAGTAAGTCATGAAATCAATTTTAACGCGAAAACCGCATGCCTATGGGGTACATTAAGAAAGTAATAAAGTCATATAAAGTCATATTTTGCTGGTTAGGTCATAAAAAGTTATAAAGTCATATTTTTAGTATAGTTTAAATAAAAAGTACCAATTTAAGCGGTGAAGCAATCAAGCACTAAGAAACGAAGGCAGTTACTCGTCGGGGTAGCTGGTCGAATGCTGCTCTGTATTATGCCGAGACGTAAGAAGGTGAAGTTATTGTAAATAGCATCAAAAATTCAGTCAACGATCCAAAGTTGACTATTCAGTCAATTTGCCTCCACTGTAAGAATATTTCAAACTTAATACTAAAAATGGAAAATTATAGCCTACGTACACCGTCAACCTGATGTGATGTTGTAATGGAAAGTTAAAGCCTACGTACACGTCCATGCTGATCTAAATGCCCTTGATTTCGGAAAAGATCCGCTTGAGCTCAAAAATTACATTAGGAAGCAATTGGACAAAAACGATGTGAAAAAAATTATGGAGCTACAAAGACGAGACATTTCACCATCGCTTTATGCAAAACTGCAGAAGTGTCAACCCACATCAGCGTCTGTGGAGCGCTAATTTTCCTTACTAAAGTCATTTTACGTCCAAATCGTAACTTCAAAGACTCTAACATTCCGCACTACATGAAACTGTACTACAACAGTGGCTTCAAATAAAAATGGATGTGTTATGTTGCGTATGTTTTACTCTTTAGTTCCGTGAGTGACGTTGTTCGCATGTAACAATACACTATTTTCAAATAAAGTCATATAAAGTCATATTTTCCGAAAAATAAAGTCATATTATGGATTTTTTAAGGTCATATAAAAATGGCCCTATTCACTATATAAAAATGACTCGAGTTGAGTCGGATCAAACGTTAAAATCAGACAAGGACTTGCGAATCGAAACGGTGACTTGTTAATCCTACGGGCGCAACAATCAATGACACTGTCATGGAGAATAGTAATATATCAAAAGGTCGTAGCTTGAACTGCTCAGGCTATATAACTATTTAATCAGGTCAGTGCGGCAACCATTAGCATTCTTAACCAGGGTCCGTAGACCCCATCGGGGTACGAAGCACTACATCAGGGTGTGCGAGATGCATTGTGGAATTAGGTCTATATTCTGTGGAATATTTTCTTGGCCAATTTATTCAACTGGAAAATAGTCTGGTGTGAATGGGCATTCTGATTTTAATATAGCTACCATCAGTAATTGTGTTGAAAATGAACAGGCGGTATGAGAAATCTCACCGGAAGCACAAGGGGTAGGATCGCTAAAAAGGCTAAGCGAAGCAATGCTATTACTGTGGCTCAATAATTATTATATTCAAGTTGTTATTGATATGTTCCAATAATAATCGAAGGCAAAATCTAACGCTGATTTAATTTGACTTTGACAATGACAATAACAATAGCCTATATTTATCACGACTTTAACAAAATCAGGGTTAGGCTACACCGCTCAAATGCTCTGATATCAGATTAATCTTCAGTATATTTAAAAATATACTACATAAAATTGAGGCACGTCAAAGATCTACTAGCTGCACTATTATAACCCGACAGTTTTACGATGTGATGATGCATCCTCTCGTATTATGTCTATAACTTATTAATTAGAAAAAGTATGCCCGGAACAGAAAAATTATTCAAATATTTGAAAATGTGATTTTATTTCGTGTCAAGCGTGAATAATGCAATAGTAAATCACATTTCCACGATGTTTGTGGAATGCCTGTCTGCAAGCACCCGTCAAATAAGACCTAGTTGGAACCTATACATTGAATATCCCGATTATTGATGCTGCGGCCCGCGGCGTCATCAAAAACTAGGAAATGGACCGCGAGCACATTTGAGTTTGAGACCTCTGTTCTAAAGCATTGATGGACATGGACAGCGTTCGTAAGGTATGGTTTGTTGTGAGAATATTTATCTGCTAGCGGCGCAAGTAAATTCCTCCATGGAGCGTGCATTGCTTTCGTTGCCATGTCGGCGTATGCACCTTCAAACCATGGTTTCGACGCAAGCAAATCTCACTGCTCAATGGGATTGCATGGTTCACGTCATAATTCACATTTAATCAAAGGCAAAGTGACGGTGATTTTTGACCGGCTTGCCGAGCATTAAATTTGATGAGCCGGGTATCAATCGAAAGCTGACGCTGTACTGCTTGCGAAAATACAAATTATATTCCGGTCCTGGCCCTGGAACCTCCACAATCAGCCCCAAATTATTCATTGATGAGGAGATTGGCAGTGTGACGCAACGATGCTGTCTGGCAAAATGAGAGAGTAGCTCAAAGCAAGGATGCGGCTGTGCGGCGAGAGTGAGACCAGCTGACGTTGCGGCAATAGCAATGTGCAATCGCGTCGCAGAGAAACGCTGCGCTGTTGATACTTTTTCTATGCGCTTCGGTAGAAGCGAGCACACCTTAGCAACCTTTCATTGACTTGTAATGGTAGAACCGGGCCCACAGAATGTATTAGGGCCCTACCAATTTTCGCGCATCATCCTTCTACATATAGAGATATTTAGGCTACGTCTAAGTATTCTACATTTGATAAGCTATACCAGATAATTATGATATCGATTGGCTTAGCCCGCTTGNTGTGTAGGGCTCCAGAGACACGTNGCGCTGTNCTGTCTGAGCAGCGCCGGAGCAGGCGCGCACGACAGTGAGAGTGTGCTTGTGCCGTGAGATTTGCTTGTGTCCACACCACGTAGGACATTATGATGCAACTGCAAGATATTTCAGTACTAGTAACGGTTTTAATAATAATTTGATCACACCAAAATACGAGATTGCTACAGGAAAATGTTGAAATGAGTTGAAATAGTCGGTGAAATCATACAAACACTCGGGCCTATAGACGATGTAAACAAGAGGCATGCACACTGAAGGAAAAGTAATAAGAGTTAACATGGAAGGACAAGCGATAAAATGAGGTGGCATATGTCGAAAGGCGGGGTTAATATATCATATCGTGGTCCCGGTTATATCCCATCCCTGTTCCGTTCATCTTGGCGTAAAGTAGACTTTGAATTTTTTCGGGACATAAACTTGTCCCAACACGCCATCCGCAAAAGACGGCAACGACGCAGCCGGATCACCGTGCACTTCGAAACGCTGGATAATACTTAATAGAAACAAGAAAAGTTCCACTTTCGCGATGTATTCCCCGATGCAGACTCGCGGTCCAGCAGAGAATGGGATTAGTTTCGGGTCCTTGAAAAAGTTACCGTTGTCGTCGATGAACCTTTCCGGGGTAAATTCCTCTGGACTTTTGAAATTTTCGGGATTATAGTGAACTGCCCACAGGTTGAATAATACCTATCAAATAATAGATGAGTTGAGTTTGTTGATAATAATTTTATCTCTTCAAAAACACCATAATACAATTAAATGATTGGAATGTGTCGAAACGACTTGGAGTAGTATTCGATATCAGACACCAACCAGGGGGTGCGACTTCTCCAGTCGGCGGTAGTGAAGTAATGAAGTAATGGAAGTACTGGATTTCCGAAGCGATACATTAATCGCTTATTTATCCAT
This sequence comes from Botryllus schlosseri, assembly GCA_000444245.1. NCBI lineage: Eukaryota > Metazoa > Chordata > Ascidiacea > Stolidobranchia > Styelidae > Botryllus > Botryllus schlosseri. The sequence continues at coordinate 2,441 of ATSW01012156.1, read as the reverse complement.
CTAGACAAGTAATAAATCGTATTTAATGTAAACTTTAAGTTTAACGCATAGAGATCAAAACAGTGTTTATTGAATTTAATAACGTAATCTACTTCAATAGCTGTTGATGTCAATGATACGTTTATGGTCGATCAATGTTGTCAACACGTTCTTTGAACCTTGGCTGTGTATCGGGCGTAGAAACCTTTGGTAACGACTGCACGTGGATATCAGTTAGATTGGAACGGAGCTTTATCTTCTTCGTGCTAATGAACAATCGCTATTATTGGTGTCCATTCTGCCTTTAATAATTACACTATTATGCCCAAATTTCACTTTGATCTATTTTTACGGTTTGAGGCCAGGCATGAGACGGAAGGAAAAACCGGAAAGGTCCTTTGTGACGAAACATTACATGCTTTTCACATGACTAAAAACCGAATACAAAGAATTAAAGAACACAAACAACTAAATAATAACCTACAGTCGCTATTATTTGACGTAGTAAGCGAGTAATGGATGATAATGGGGAGATCTCGTTGCGGAACGGCCCCTAGGGAGATGCACACTGATTGAAAAGTGATAAATGATAACATAAATGGACAACCGATAAAAACGAGGTGGCATGTGACGAAAAGCAAGTTGGGTTTATCTTATCCTGGTCCGGTGATCTTCAGCCTTAACTATTATATCTGAATATAGCCTATTACATAACATATATTTCATCCCATATTAGAATATTACTGACCGATCCTCCTTTGGGTATGCGGCAACCTTGAATCCATACATCTTCTGTGACGCAGTGGGGTATCGATAAAGGGACCAGGGTTTTATGTCTCATCAGCTCATGTATAAACGCGTTGAAATACGGCATTCTACTCCTGTGCTTTTCCGATGGACGCCCGGCTCCTGCGAGGAAGATTGAAATTAGTGGGATATGTTAATTGTCGATTTTCCGATTCAGACCTGGGTCGGGTATATAGTGTCGCGCCTTATCAGTACTTAATGATGATATCTTAGGCGATGTTACTGTAACTATGACCTACCTAGGACAAAAAAATACTTGCTAAATCATGAGTAACTAACCTGGACCGCTTGGGAGTCCGCGGACTAGTTTTACGGGATCCATGAAAAGCTATTGTCGAAACCACAGCTATAAAACAACATTGTCGTTATTTAGAAGCTCTGTCCTTTTTAGCATTGTCTTTTTTACGAATTCGCATGACATAGACTAGATGGCATGAAGCTGTGACAGGATTGGGCAAAAGTCATCAGTTTCAGAAATTTCGCGGTTAAGGGTCCACGCAACCACTACAAATTTAGAGGTCAGCGCTGAAAAGGTTAAGAGCTCGTGAACGCTATCTATGTCGCCTTAACATATGAAAGTTTGATTTACGAAATACACATTGGCCTTTCGCAAAATATATATGACGCAACTAAAAAAAAATCGAAAATGAATATCAGAATCGAGAGACACGCAATGGAAATCTGCGGTTAACCAACCTACAACTCTTGTTATCTCTTCGTGCAATTTATTCTGTATATCGCGGCGATGGGCGAGTAGCAGCATAGCCCACTGAATGGTAGTCGAGGTAGTTTCCGTACCACCTATGAACAAGTCGGATATCGCCGTGTAAAGTTGTGACTCCTAAAACAGTGATTGTGTGATACATCCTGTGAGAATTATGCTGCCTTGAGTAGGGCAGTTCGAGAGTAATTTATCAATTCAACTCTAACGAACAGCCACAGTAATAGCAACGTGCAGTAGAGAGTCTATATAACAGCAGAACTTATACCTGAAATCATTTATATTTCTGATTCCTGGCCAAAACTGTTTAGTTATTGAACCACCGATGGCCGTAGGCTCCGATCATTTGTCTATACTCTCGCCGACTGTCGTATTGGGTTATAATAGTCAGCGGCTCTATAATTCCTATCTGATGAAGACATGCAATGCACAATACGATTAGGTCTTAGCAAAATCTTGGACCTGAGTGATTAAGTCTGAATCTAGCATTAGGCTTCGAATAATTGTGGCGGAAAGAACGCTTAAGCTCCATGCACTAGTTTTAGATCAGTGGTTCCCAACCTTTTTTGACTCATCGCCCCCTTTTGAAGCTACACACCGATCATCGCCCCCCAAATATTAGGAAATTAAAAACAGCACTTCTTCAGCTCCCCAAACATAGGTCTTTGGCCCAATAGGGTGATAAACCAAACCCCAGACCCCCTCAGCCTGTGAGCCTTTTGTCGCTACATATCAGCTATACCCTATTTCATGTAGTGTTTGGTGAGTAACCGTATTTCGCCTAAACGCACGAAGCGCGACAAATTTATATAATTCATGTTTGAATCTGTCAATATGGTCGGGAATTGCATATATAATGCTATCAATTTTTTATCTTCTTTCTGCTCGCGTAATCAGATTTACCGGTAGAGCTGAGTGTGGTGTGCTGGAAAAG
>ATSW01012155.1:0-14087 GCA_000444245.1 Botryllus schlosseri | reverse complement strand
CCGGGAGGAATTTCTAAAATATGCCTAAATGTCCGGAATTTTGAAGGCTTGAAGCAGGCTGAAAAGTTTTTCATAAATCAACATAAACAATACAATTTTCAAGCAGATTTATGCTATTCAAAATTCTCCTTCGCGCCGCGCGCGAGTTAATACAGCCTATAATGATATCAGTATGGGCACCAGGCACCGCCCTCGCCGAAAAATGCTATCAAAATAAATATAAATAACCATCATTTACTGAAATAAGTTTGATTTTAATTGCAATTATAAGCTAACGGTGTATTCCTAGAGTTGGTTAAGGCCGATTGGATGCTTCAGTCACAGACAGTGGTTCCAAATCTTGGGGTCGTTTGCCTTTATCTGGGGATCGCGATGATGTTGGACATAATCAGCTTCCCAGGCCGCGAGTAAGTTTGGGCAAGCTGATTTTTTTAGTAATCAGCTTATCAAGTTTTGAGCTTTGCCACGGAACATTTTCAAGTTGGAAATAAATAGTTGAAAATCACCGGCGAAACCTGCTGGTGCATTTATAGTAGCCCTAATACATGGAAGAATCAATATTATTGACAGAATTCATATATGAAATTTAACAACCAAATGCATATACTAAGTGCCTAACAAATTACATCGACTACCCTATGGTGGGCCCTAGATCGGTACTTTTTCGGCGGATGGGACATATATGTCGTTTAGGACCTGATTAAACACATAAACAGATAGCCACACCGACCAAACAGTATAGCACGGCTGTCAAACACAATCCCGACAGGCCAGACACAACCCACCAGACGATTTCATCCGGCCCGTGAAGAAAGCTATTGCAGACCCTAGCAAGTAGCAATCACCAGAGATCACATTACAGATGGCCCAATTCATTACCTATGTTACACTCCATTCTTGTGTATTATACAGTCGATGGGCAATGCTTGGCCAGTGTGACGTCATATCGACGGATAATGTGCTACTCCTCATTTTAAAATCCGCTAGTGGGCGCTAAACAGTGTCCGGAATTTGCTTCACAAAAATATGGTAACCCTATGCTACAATGGCGTCTGCATCCCGATTTTTCATCATGCGCTTCGTGATGTAAGAACCATGAATTGTCCACGCAGTCTTGCTTCAGTTAGGATATTGCTGTACATTGACCATAACACCCACTGAGGTATATTAACAACCTATTTGTTTCATTTGAATGTTTATCATTCACAATGAGCAGACAATGGGCCATCTACAACGGTAGGCCTATAAAGAAGGCTACAAGCTGTAAAATGTCTAAGGTCAAGTACACCAACAGTGCAAAATCTACGATACAAACGAAATGCAGGTTGCAAAAAAAAATTGACAATTTCGATAGTTTTTGATCTAACGCTACAATTTTGACAAAATTATGACTATGACATGTCCAAAAATCATTTATGTAGGCCATGTTATACTCACAATATCGAATGTAAGCGTGGAATGACCGAATTTGCAGCTTCGCCGAGGCTTTATTCAGAATTGTTTTGCAGCAGCGACCGTAGTATTTCTTGCAATCCATAAATTCTCTTCCAGAGCACAGAATTTAATGAATCAGGTCTTGATCGTAAGCTACTGTCGCACTGATTCGTATAAAAATACCTGTCTAATTAGGACTAGCAGCAACCATAAATACATCATCCACTCAAACCGAACTAGAATTGATTTCGCAACAATGATATTACAACTGCAAAAAAGTTGACACCCTCAAGACATTTTTATAGCACATAATCCACACATGGCACATAATAATTGATTGCTGCATTGTCATAAGTACGCAATTTGACTAGAATTAACACTATCGGCGGATATAAATGTAGCATAAGTCAGTGCAAAATAGTAAGTGGTTAGCATACGGAACACCGTGCACATAAACGGACTGCAATATCTATCATAATCGGCGCGTAACAGCCAGAACTAGGTAATCACTGTGGGTGCNTCTCTTCCTGTAAATTGTGGGATTTTCGACAAACGCAAGGCTACCTCGACGAGTGGTTTCAAGGCTTCTGCAGCAGACGCTTCCAAGTTGTCCGCATCTGAATAATGGAGATAATGAATGATGTGCTCAAATCATCTTGAAACCCATTCGACTGTTCTGAGTAATAGCCTAGCCATCGCCGCGGTACTGCTAACACAAGCAAATCTCACGGCTCAGTGAAATTGGCCTACGTCACACTTTCCATTTGGTCAAAGGCATATTGACGGAAATTTTTGAACAGCTTGCGGAGCATTAAATTTGATAAAATGGGTATCAATCGAAAGCTACCGTGGTACTGATATGTGAAAATATAAATTTATTCTGCTCGTGGGCCTGTAACCCCCCAAAATCAGCCTCGAATGTTGCATTGTAACGGAGTTTCAATCAGTCATCCTGGTTTGTACCGGATTTTTGCTGGTGTGACAAATAAATGATTGATTGAGTACGGTATTGTGATGCAACCATGCCGTCCGCAAGCGTATTGGCCATTGTTGCGCAGCCAACTCAGCATTCACTCTCTCACTTTCGTGTACACTTGCTCCCGAGCTGCTCAAGACGACATGGAACATTCGAGGCTGATTTTGGGGGGTTATAGGACCAAGGGCAGAATAAAATTGATATGTTTGCAATCAGTGCGACGGTAGCTTTCGATTGATACCCATTTTATCAAATTTAATGCTCGGCAAGCCTGTCAAAAATTACCTAAATTTGCTTTTGGACCAAGTGGAAAGTGTGACGTAGACCAATCTGACTGAGCCATGAGATTTGCTTGTGTCCACACCGCATAGGACACTATGATTTGACCCTCACCAGAAGATATGTAGCTGTCGATATACATTCTGATAGTAGCGCCGCTACTACCAGTTCCACTGAGTCGAAAAATAACCCGTGATCCATCTCCGAATATGATTCGAACACCCTAAAAAATAGGCCAGTGAATAAAAAATCAACCTCTGCTAATTTCCAATGTGCACCTGATTTTTGGCGACACTTTGATCGATCGGATCTGTATATTCAAAGTCGTCGAACGTCTTTATAACGAAAGTGTGCGACTGGCTTGTGTGTTCCGTGTTAAGCAAAGACTGGTTTTCCACATATGCCTTGAGGCCACTCATAACATTGTTCGCGGCTACCACGTCGACTTGCTCGTAATCATATCTAAAACAAACATTGAAACGTGTAAACGTTAAACTTGACATGGCAAGCTACGCAACATTCCAGACGTTCAACAGGACGCGACTTGCTCTCAAACTATACACGTGGAAAACAATGAAGGGTTCTGATTATAACTCGAACGGCCCGTAAAGAAACAGAAATAATCAAGGCATGTAAACACACGGGACTTGACGTTGGTGTTTCACAAGTTACCCTGCTAGAAAGTTGAGGAATTATACTGCATTACTATGAAAACTACGGTACTGCAGAACATACACGAGTTGAGTTTTTGTTTATAATTCTGTCATTTAAAAAACACCACAAGAATGTGATACAATGAGAATATAGAAAGGTGTCGAACTGAGTTGGAGTAGTCTTTGAAATCATTTACCAGACACCCACCAGGGCCTAGACCAGTGGTTCTTAACCTTGCCTCAAGATCGTCAGCGAGAAAACTGTAGCTGAAATGGATTGCCCTTATGTTGAGCGTAAACTTCGATGTATATAAGTCTAATTGTCTACAGATACTTATATCAATCGTGCCGAATTATCATGTCATCGCAATCTGCACCCCACAGACAGGACAAATAACATCCATTAGAGAAAATTATTTGCCAGCGACAAAATACCAATTTTGAATCGTGTGCTTACTTTAGATTCATGCATTATAGAAAATATTGGCTCATAGGGCGAATAGGCCACATAAACTTTGCTGACCATCGAAATCACGCGACGGGGTTCTTGTGGGCGAAGCCCTCATGAGTTTGGTTTTTCACGCTATGGGTGCCCAAGACAATCATTTTTAGGGGGCTGACGAAGTGCTGTAACGGCCCTCACTCTCACCCAGAGTCTTAATTACAGTCCTTACAATATTGGGTGGGGGGCGCTGGAGCACGATAATTTTTGAAAGGGGGCGCTGGAAGAAAAAAGGTTAAGAACCATTGGCCTAGACGATGTAAAGCAGAGGCATGCACAGAGCACACTTAATGATCAGTAACTGAAGCTCAACTTAAAATGGGCAAGCAATAAAATGAGGTGGCATATGTCGGCTAAGGCGGCTACTAGTATTTTTAGCTATAACGCTGGGTATGTAATCTCACAATACAAAACTTACGACAATGTCAACATACCAAACATCAGAACAATTTCAAAGCAAAGCTCCAATTTCTCATATGTTGAGCAGTACGTCAAACAAGGTTTAATAATGGTTACAGTTCAGGATTTCAAAGCACCCACTCAAGAAACATTCAAGGCAAACCTCGTGAAGCAATTCCTTCCAAACTCTCTCCAATGTTTTTTCACGACTTGTTCGACGTCCGCGTTAGCGTGCATCAATATCGAAAGCCAAGCCAAAGCCGCCCACAAGCCGTCCTTCTCTCGTATATGGTCGGACCCGGTACCGAAGCTTTCCTCGCCACAGAGGGACAACTGCCCCGCGTCCATCAGATTACCGAAGAACTTCCAACCTTCAGAAGGCTACAAATTTTAAAAGGAATTGAATTCAACAAGATGTCGCCGTACCTGTGGGCGTCTCGTACATGGATTTCTGCAATTTCGCCGCCACCCTGTCTAACGCGCCGCTGGTAGGCATGCTGCGAGCTACGCCTTTCAATCCATTCTTATGAAAATACGGTATGGCTTCATAATTGTTGGCGATAATAGCCAGGGAGTCACAAGGAGACACGTAAAATCCATTTTTGCCAATGAGCATGTTTCGATCCTGGAATTAAAAACGCAATGAAGCAACGAAGTATGCAAAGTAAGTAACGAATAGTTACCCCGTCTCCGTCAAAAGCAGCACCAAAATCATGCACGCCTTTCTCCATTTCCTGCACTAAATCCCGGGCGTATGTCAGATTAGGATCGGGATGGGAGCCGCCAAAATCCTCCTTTGGCACGCAATGAGCCAGCGAGTCCTGGGAGCAGCCTAATTCGTCGCACAAAACGCTCTTGGCGTACGGCCCGATTACTGCGGAAGAAATATTAAAACAGGTTGGCAGCAATTGTCAGTTAGTTGCGCGTGTTCGAGGGGGTCGTACTACAAAGTCAGTTCTGAAAGAGACTCTCAGAGGTGCAGAACTTCAATATACAATTGAACAATATGTTGAACTAGACCCGACAACCCGTTTATTATCATGGGTAATCATCAGCAAGTAGTATGTGATGTGACTGTGGACTCTTCATATGTAAAGTTCTTCTGTAATCTCTACTAATTGACGGGAGTGTCAGCCTAAAATTCGGGTTCAAGGTTATATTATTCAAATGTATAGTTCTGAATTTATATATCCAAGTTTCGCCATGTTTCAAAATCGGATTGTGAATACAGTCTCATCTGTCTTTGTAGAAATATTGGTGTCGGTTGAATTCTGGTAAATGCTTATTGCGCTGTCCATAGAAGTCATCACTACAACTGTTCGACGCGAGAGGGTCTTCCGCACAGTTATGTTGATTTATGACAGCCATTGGAGATAACTTATTGGTTAAAATGGCGAAAAGTTGAATTTCCTAGACTACAAATATGGCCTGGACTGGAAGTACTGGTTTCTTACTTGGCTGGAGTTTGGTTGCAAATTATTCAAGTTTATGAGATGCTTTTTTTCGAATTACTGCCACTTTTCAGAGGTTCTAGGTAAAATATATCACATCAGAAAATATACCCTTTATTGGCAAAAATATATTTTATTGGCATCGGTAATTTTGAATTAAAATATCTATATATCGTTCGGGCACTCATCATCAGTACCATAGTCACAGCTGAGCAGGATGAAATGCCTGCCTAAACTTCATAGTTTACTTGTTTGTGTCCATTGACCATGCTTCAACCGTGCAAAGAGATAAACCAAGGTGTTACAAATTTTTATTGGCAAAATATATTCCGAAATTTGGTGAATGAGCCGTCGGAATTTGAATGAAAAATGCGCAGTTTACAGCAAGCATCATTACCCCAACTGCACTCACCGCCATGAAGAGCATCAAATCTCAGCTTCAACTTTTTGTCATGGATATAGTTCTTGAGGGCAGGAAAATCAAATATATCTTTCATCAAAGTCAGATAGTCGGCGACCGAACTGATTACATCAATGTCAACTTTTCGCTATAAAGAAAACATAATTTATAGAGTGTCACAGTCAACGTCTGTCACCTATGCATGAACAATTACACATGCCTTGATATGTTAATTTTTGAACAATCAGCATTCAGGCATTCACCTTATTCTCTCCGATACAAAATGATTGATGTCCGATCGTTGAAATATCAATTTCCAAGTCTTTACAGATATCGTAAGTGTTCAACTGTTTAGAAACCTCATAAATTGCATCTGTGACTTTCGATGGAGCAGGGCCTGAAACCACATCAACGAAGTATGCGGAATAATATGTCTTTCTCTTGATAAGGACAGCAAACCTCCATTTGAAATATTATATTTGATCCCAAAATCAGCGTTAGGACCGCCAGGATTGTGGCTTGCGGTAAGAATGATCCCGCCAGTGGCCGAGTATTTGCGAATAATGCACGAGACCGCCGGAGTTGACAGCAGTCCATTTTGGCCAATGATAAGTCTTCTAACCTGTTCAAATCCAACAAATCAAAGACTTGTTCAATCGCACCAGGAAAATTAAGCAGCATATTGATTATACAATTCATGCGCCGACTAGGAACCCGAAGATAGAATTCTGCCTCCCTTAGCGGTAGAAAATAACAAGTAGTGACATGCCAAAGTATGATTTACGACAATACGACATCAATACAAATCAACAAAACTATTGCTCAAATTACTATAGTAGCCTATATTAGGGCAGCATAGTGTCATTTTAATCCCATATACAGGCCTATGACAGGGGCGGGCAACTTCTGATTCCTGAATCGATACATTAATCGCGTATTTATCCACCTATTCACAGAATAAATTGTATTTAATGAAAACTTCAAATTTGAAGCAGAGAGACCAAAACAGTATTTAATCAATATATGAATGTAATGTACTTGAATAGCTGTTTAAATCAACGAGTCATTTGTGGTCGATCAAAGTTATCCACAAGTCCTTTGGCTGTGTGTCGGACATAGAAACACTTAGACACACAGACTATCATGTAAGACCGGAAACTGTCTGCGGGCAGCTCAAAATCCCTTCTGGGCCGGGTCAGACCCGCGGGCGGTATATTGACCGTCCCTGGCCCGTGGTATCTAGTTGAATCAAAGGCAATAATTTTCCACACAGCATCAATGCCAACTGCAAATATGTCAGTGAGATTTTGAACAAGTGAAGAATTCTATTTCTATAAATTCCAGATCACAAATAGGTCTACGTCAGTACGTTATCTCTTGCATGCAACGTATGTTCATTGTTCATATACGGTAACTGCTGATAAATACCAAAAAAATCAGTTGCTGTCACAAATATCAATGAATGTTTAGGCCACTGAATAAAACAAAACATGAACTCTTTACAACAATACAATGTACCAAAACATTAAGCCCATAGGCTACTACTTACTCCGTTAGCTGCCGCGATTTTCACTATTACTCGAACTGCGTCTTTCATGAAGTATCTCCCATCCCCACCAACAACCAACACGCAGTCTTCACTTGGCTTTATTACAGTCATTATAGACTGAATGAAATTTTCCGTGTAATTGGACTTCGTGAGGAAAACCTAGGACATACGAACACGCACAAAAAAGTCTAGAGCAGGCATTCAAACTAGCTATCAGTTTGCTCTAGAATTGCTAAAAAACTATGTTACAGTGCTCTTCAGTTCACACTATATATAGATGGTTAAAAAGGCAAAATTCAGTTCTCGATTCACATTTGATCAACTATAGCCACTAATCTTTACCAAGAGGAGAGCATAGGTATGAGAGATGATGCCTGTGGAATATAATATACGAGAACCTGAATGGGAACAAAGAGGGGCAACACAAACTTGTGTATAACCAAAGCACAGATTAATCACTATATGAAAGTACATACTCGCAATAATTCACTTCATTGAATGTGTTATCAGGATTCAGAAGGACAATTACAATAATAGAACCATGAGGCTACCTGAGTAGGCTTCCTCAATCCGCTGGTACCAGGTTTTTGGTCATCATACGGTGTTGTCGATACAGATGTGACTGTATAACTTTCACACATGATCAGTTACAAATCAACACCAAATTCAACAGTACGAGATCTGAAATACATGATCAAGTCCATATGATTGAGTCACTTGTAAGGAATTAAAGGAATCAAAATCTAAAAAATTAGCATGGAAATATGAAATTAAGGCAGTATTTGAAGGGCATGCAAGTTCACTTGTAAGAAACTACAACAGGTTAACAAAATAACAATGAAGTGTTGATTATTATTTCATTTTATCATTAGTTCTTACATTTTTAGATGGGCTGGGAAGGATTAGCGACAAAATTAAGCATATAAACGCGAATATAGGACTGAAAAATCCTAAATTCCGCCATTTTGTCACAGTATGTTGCATATGATATCCCTGCTTAGCTATTTCAGGATCCTCTGACTGAAACATTGATCCCAAATACGCTAAATGCGCGATATTTATTGCAACCCAGCACATGTTGAACGGCACAGCCCACCATGGGCGGGAATGATTAACCGCATCGACCGGCGGTCGTGATTGTATGTGCGGACATTTCGTAAGGTGCGAGATTTTTTTCCGAAGGACGTATTCAACATAAGTAATTAACGATAACGACATCAAGACGCTAGCCAAATGAAAACTAAGACCGTGCAAAATAGCACTAGCTGTGTAAGTTAATAGAATAGCCGTTGTTCTTCCAAGATGTTTATAGGCATTGAAGACGTATTTTTTCAACCATTTGCTCATCGGAATATTCCAATCCACAACTAAGTTCAGCATCGAAAATGGTAACAGCACAGAAAAAGGCCTGACAACCACAAAGCTAGACCATGTGGAATTACCACGGCCCGCTCGGCCAATCCCTGAAATCATGCATGTCGTTTGAGAGAGGAAGCAAATATAAAAGTGACTAAAATGAAACGAAATCGCGCTCTGATACGATGACATCCAATGATTAGCAACAAAGGGCGTTAGAGAAGGCAAGTCCGGCTGCGCGCCATCAATAAACAAATATGACAATACACACGTCGACAGTAACAAGCATACAAAGGAACATATCAAGCTTTTCAAAATATTACCAAACCAACTCTTTGAAAACCCTTTCGGGTACAAGATGGAATCTGAAAAATCATGATAAGCCACCCACGGACCGAACAACAGAGTACCACAATGCATGCAGAACGAAACGTAAGATAAAATAGAGGGAAAAGTGGTGATCGACTTGGAGTCGATGTCGAATGCCACAGAAATCACTTTCATTGCCAACAAAAGTAAAATTCCCCGGATCTGATGCCAGAGTTCGAAGTCGTGCACGAAATACTCTCCAGAAATCAAAAATACGGCGGTGAAAATGGAAATTAATTTAGAGCAACTATAGGACGAAGTCGACAGTACGAGTGTCAAGGTGTAGCTGGCAAAAATATAAGAAAGCATGATTAAAACGGTAGTCACAATATTACTGGATTCGATGCTGATAAGAGATACAAACCCAAGAAATATCCCAAACAAATGTAATATGCCACATATCCGTGGTGATACGCGTGGAAACACAGCATGCATCACACTGATGGCAAGCCGAAACAGGAGACAACAAATTAACAAAGTTCGAATGCTCTCCAAGGATTGAAGGAGCACGGTGGTCATGCAGTTCCGAACTAAGTTACTGCATTCGCTACGAAAATCGTAATACTCCACTCTTTCCTGCACAATTTCAGCCAGGTCAAAATCCTCATCAAACATGTGATCAGGCAGTAATCCATCTTCTATATTCGACATATATTCATCCACATTATAATCTTGATCACGCGACATCGCCATGTGTGTAGTGTGGTATTTAGATTGAGAAGAATATATAGTGATCTAAAAATTGAGACGGAATCTTGTTTTTAATATCCACAATAGACGATCTTAAACCAGAACCCAGAGTTACCAGTATTCTATCAGCATCAACACCATGAGACCTGGATATGAATAATGTTTATAAAATATTACTTAAGACTATATTCATCAAGCCTCACATACACTCAAGTTCAACATTAAATACACTTGGTACATACGACAAGCTATCAGATTCAGCATGGACTGATCAAAGAAAACCAATAGATAATTACAGAAGCTGCAAGATTCAGCGTACAAAGGTGTGTAGGGAAAGGCAATAGGCCTACATTATTTCTATTTGAATTGGTAAAAATGAACCAAACCTTTGGTGCATAGTTAAGTTTGGAATATGATGGACAATAGACATTGGACATGGTTGAACTTGATCGGGACTCGGTATAAAACTTCTTTGACATAACACCAATGGCAAACCAGTGTTCTCCCTCCATTACCACAAACCAGCAGTGTTCTTAACTAACACATCAAATTTCACGCGTTTGCTATGATAATTAACTGTGTTCCCAACAAAACTTGGGGATACATGTACAGATTCTAAAATGACGTCGTTTGTTATATGTACGAAAAGCACATGTCGTGTTATTGCATATTTCAGACGTAGACAACTTATGCGTCCATACGAATACATACAAATGAAACGTTCAATTCAATAGTGTTTCGCACGTTCACTAAGACAATGAACGCATCATGGGAAAGGTCGGGAAGGACTTCAGGTATTTCATGGATAACGACGCCGATTGGCGGTCATGAGGAAGACTGGCGTGATATGAGAGCGATATGATATGATCTAATTCAAATTAGGCAGTTTTATAACATTCCTACAAGCGTTTATTTATTCATCCGTTTACAAATTCCTATAAAATATTGCACTATTATTTGTTAATGCTTCAAAGCACTTTTCCTAATCTGACTGAACTTTGACATAGTCTAACTCAAGACTATCAGAAAAATATTTTCGTATTATGGTGCATCAATCAACAACGAATCACCCAAATTCAACACAGGGACGATGCATAAGAGATTGTGGATTAAAAAATTATTCAGCCCATGGACCAGGGTACCGTCACAAAATACCATTATATGAAAGAAGTACAGTGTGCTTGAAGACTAAGGTATAATTAATAAGTCATGAAAGCACAAGCACTGTTCAATCAGTCATTGGTAGCAAACTATAGAGTGGGCACCCAGGAGGCATAGCGGCCCTCCCATTCAAATCGACAAGTTCCACAACACATAAACATTCCAATACCTCGACACCCCCACGTTTCAGTAGCTTGTACGCGGCAGACATTGTACCACCAGTCGCTACTAAATCATCAACTATTACCGCTGTTTTACCAGGAAGTAAATACTCCTGTTGCATTTCAACTGCAGCCGAGCCGTATTCCAAGGTGTATTCTTCTTTAAAAGTTTTTCCAGGTAGTTTACCGGCTTTTCTGGCTGGAATGAAGTCTGCATGCAGCCTTGCGGCAAGGTCAGGTCCAAATAGAAATCCACGAGAATCCATCCCCACAACCATATCTATTTTCTTGTTGGGATGGGCTTTTTCAATTCTAGATCGGAACAGTTCGCCTATCAGTGGCAATAGCGATGGGTGATGTCCGAGTGGGAAGACATCTTGGAACATAATCCCAGGTTTAGGAAAATTGGGATAAACTTTCAGTCTGTTTTTGATAGTTGCCAATTTTTCATCGCGAGATGCATCCATCGTCAAGCCGGAATTTATTCAATGCTAGAATCACAAAGTTATTGCCGTCTAGATTCAATACTCGGTGATCTTGTAACCACTAACTGAAATCAGACAGAAGTGTTCATTAGATATGATTCTATCTACAAATCATCATTTTAATGTAATAGAATAAAAAGTGATATAAAAATTGAGACAGAATCTTGCTTTTATTATCCACCATAGATGATTCTAATCCAGAACCTAAATCTAACAGTACCGGTATTCTACCAGTGATCAACATCTGGAAAGAGTTTGATAGGAATGTGTATAAAATATTACTGAAAACTATAACCATATGCTCAAGATCAACATTTAATACACTTGGTAGCTATAGGCTACTGTATCAGATTCAGCTTGAAATGATTCATCAAACAAAAGCAATACCGTAGATGATTACAGAAGCTGCAAGATTCAGCCTAGAAAGCTGTACAAAGAAAAATTAGCCTATAAATTATTTGCATTGGATTTGGTAAAAATGCTACTAGCTTTTGAACCGAATCTTAGGCGGTGAGTGCATAGTTAAGTTTGGACAACATGTTATTTTGAATATACGATAGATATGGTTGAACATGATGATGGGTCGATAAGGGATAAAACTATTGAGTGTACCCCTACAAGAATTCATTCATTCATTAATTCACGAATTCCTATAAATTATTGCATCGTAATAAAATAGACCATAATATTAAATATTAAATGAGTTGAAGATTACGGTATAATTAATAAGTCATGAAAAAAGTATTCAATCACTCATTGGTAATAAACTATAGAGTGGGCAGCCAGGGGGCATAGCATCTTGGGCCCCTAAATCCCCAGGTCCCACTACACATCAGCAGCACAACACCTCTACACCACCACGTTGCAGCAGCTTATATACAGCAGACGCTGTACCCACAGTCGCTACTAAATCATCAACTATTACCGCTGTTTTATCAGGACCTAAATCTCCTGTTGTATTTCAACTGCAGTTGATCCGTATTCCAAAGTGTTTTCTTCTTTAAATGTTTTTCCAGGTAGTTCACCAGCTTTTCTAGCCGGTATGAAGTCTGCATGCAGCCTTGCGGCAAGGTCAGGTGTAAACAGAAATCCACGAGAATCCATTCCCACTACCATATCTACTTTCTTGTTGGGATGTGCCTTTTCAAATCTTGAATGTAACAGTTCCCCTATCATTGGCAACAGGGAAGGATGATGTCCGAGTGGAAACACATCTTGGAACATAACCCCATCTTTAGGAAAATTAGGATAAATTTTCAGTCTGTTTTTATTGGTCGCTAATTCTTCATTGTGAGATGCATCCGTTGTCAAGCCAATATTTATTCAATGCTAAATTCACAATCTCAAAGTTATTGGCGTCAAGTTGCAATATTTAGTTATCTTGAAAGGAGAGTCTCACCGAGAGTTTCACCGATTCCTTACAGGCGGCTCAAACTCAAGTCTGACAGAAATACCGAAGCGTTCATTAGATATGATTTTATCTACAAATAATTGAAAAGTATCAACATTTCTCAAGTGGTAAGTGTCAGAGACTCCTGAAGTACTCACATACCACACCGTTATACCGTGGTGCAAGCAGTCTTTATATTTTTTGTTACGTATTCTTAAATTTTGATAAATAGGTCTACAAATGATAACACAACAGTTCCAGCTGACATATATCATCATCAGATTCATCAATAATGCAAACTTCTCTACACATAAAAGACCTATCGATTGTTGAAACAGCTGGTTCGTCATGCTCTCTTTGCGGGTCATAAATGTCATCGTTTGGCATCACTGTAAGTCTGTACCATTATCGCAGAAATTCAAAAACGAGATTAGGTTCCAGTGCTAATATTGTATCTCAANAATGGGTGGCATGACAATCTACGTGCGATATGTCCATAATCTAAATTCCTGTACGCAAACGCAATAAACACAAATCCGGTGATCAGTAGCAGATTTCAAAATTTTTTCCATGCCCTAGCTATTCGGGCAAAGGTGTTGAGTCAATCTTCTATTCCAATTACTGACCCGAACCGGATCCGACTCTCAAAACTTCAAATACACCCAAACTCTGTAAAATCCCATACGACTATTGCAATTCCGATCGAAAATATTTTCACTTTGAAACGATTGGTGTAAGCTGCTCTATATTTTACTTAGAACCGATGATTCTAACAGTCTCTGTTGCACCCGCAGCTGTCCGTAATGTGCACTCAATCTAAACAACCTTGCTC
>ATSW01012154.1:0-19017 GCA_000444245.1 Botryllus schlosseri | reverse complement strand
GGGGGGGGTACCAGTGATGCTTTTTCAGGATATAATTTTTCGTTATTGCACCCCCCCTCCCGGCCGTTTAAACAATCCTGTGCTCAACCGCGGGCTGAAATCTATCATGATCCCTAAAGCGGAGCATACGATACAGTCTTGATTACTATCGCTATCGTGTAATTATTGCTGATTGGTTCATTGTGTGTGAGCGTTCCTATTTTGTGGGCCAGGGGTCAGCGATCGCGGCCGGCGTATTTAATGATTTATTCAATGCATAATAAGTCTCTCGCCCGATAGTTAGATGGCAAAAATCTGCATTGATTGTCGCGTGAACTTATCTATGTCTCAATGTTGCCATATTGCGTACCGTGGCGTTAATGAGGTTGGCCGCTTACCCGGGTCGAGTCGGTACCTTTGATTACCTTTGTAAATCCGCTTATCTAATAAAGAGTTGTGGTCAATTCAATACAGTCGCAATTGCATGCGACACTCGTCTTGTGGGTCAAATTTGGGTTAGGTTTAGGGTACGATTGCTGTTAGTGTTTTAGTTGATGTCAGTTTTGGGTTTGCATGTGCAATATTTAATATAATATTGCTTTGTTCGAAAATCATGTTTTCATGCTGTGAATGCACAGTTCATTGTGTGTACCGGTATTTTATGGTAATGTATTTGATTTTTGTGCAAGTTTGGGGATCGCTAGGTTGGTGAGGGTTAGTACACCACTGAATCCGCATTTGCACCCACGGGCCTTTCTCTCTTTGTTAAACCATATTTCCTTTTTGTTCCGCTCAGATCTCGGAAGACGAAATCGACCGGATCATGTCGGGCAAGGAGTTCGAGGACGAGAACTTCCGCGAGAGCCAGTTCCGGCTGGACGGCGGCATGAACAACCTGTCGCCGGCGGCCTCGATGAACCCGTTCATTCCGTTCTATGCATCCACGATGAGCAACGCCCCCATCTCGCCATCCATGTCGCTGTCCACGCAGAACAACCACTTTCCAGCCACGTCTACCTCCGTTTTTAGTTCTACTTTTTCGCCAGGGTGAGTGCACGGGGCTAAGACTAATGTACGAATAATAGTTGAGTTGTAAAATGTAGGACGAATAAAGCTAAATTCCCGTGAATAATCCAGTTAGCGAAATGTTATTGTGCTGCATTTTAATTGTAATCCAATTATTATCCGAATGATCTGAACACGAGTTTTGTTGTATTTATTCGTAATTCGAAATTTAATTCAATTTTAAAAGTTCTTGCGAATTTAGTAATTCTAATTTGAAAAGCTTGACATTTTCTAGTCGCGTTTTTAATGCGAAGCGAACCAAGCCTGGCGAAGAGACATTTACCGTTATCGTGCTTATGAGGATGAACTTCTAATTTGACGTGAAGTGAACGTGCTTTTTGTTGCATATCTTACAAGTTTTTTTGCGAATGCAATAATTCTGATATAATTTGGAACCCGAACTGTGACTGTAATTCTAATTCCAATCTATGAGGGTAACTTTTAACTATAATTCTAATCGTAATTGGGAAACAAACTAGAGCTGTAATTGTAGTTCTAATCTAATATGGATTCTTTTTTTTCAGTTTCCCAAGCCCCGCCTCGCGCTACAATCCGTACTTGGCTATGTCCGGCCAGCGAATGTGAGTGTTTTTTTTTGTGATCTTGCCCCGTGTTGGTTAATGATAAACTTGGATTTCTCGTAGACGCGTGTTTGCCGACCGCTTTTAGTCATGGCCATGTTGACTCAGAGACCGTGCGTTTGATACTTGCCCCGATCTGTACTCGGCATTTTCCTTGTTGTTTTTCGAAATTGGTGCCGCCGGGAGAACGGGCACGGCTTTGAACGCGCTGGCCTTTCAACGGAGCGGTGGGCGTGGGGATTCGCGATGCGATGTGCGCCGATTTACGTTCGCGGCGTTTTAGAATTGAAATCGTCGGCGATTCTATTACTCTTTACGATGTTTAATATCGGCAGCGGATGTGTTTTGTCGGAATATTTACGGCCGCGTGATGGATCACTCTGCACCGCACTGACTAAATTTGCGCACAATGATTCGATTACTAGAATTCGAACCTGGTATTGATTCTCGTGATTACAATTGAGTGTTGGATGTTCTGAAATGATATACTAAGAGTTTATTTAACAACGAGAATTATAGCTTCCGACACTATTTTCCACTGTGGAAGGCTTAAAATCTGGGATGGTCGTATCGACGCCTACACAACATGTAGTGCAAAGCCACGCATATTCGTGGAACTTACATATCTGGGTATTCCTGAGCAACTATCAGCATTGCTGCAAAGTGCGGTTGAAAAAATACCAAGATTATATCTTCAACGTGATGCAGAATTAGCATTATAGGCCTATTCTTTGTGGTGGCTTAAAAAGGGCGTTATTTGAAAAACGCGCCACGGTCACATGACTTGGGATGATTGACGATTTGTGCCTAGGTTGCTTACCAGCCAATTCGTTATCTATGATTCGGGAAGCCGCGTGTTAATGAGCTGGCGCGATGCGGTGTGGCGGTTATCTAACTTTGGAACGTTTTGCCGTGAACGTATCGCGACATGAGATATCACCCAGATAACGTTTGTCGTATTTGTGGCTAGTTGCGTTTGCCTTTCGGCTTTTGACCGCGCCAGCGAGTGCGGATCGGCTACGCTGTGAATATATGCGCGGAAAAGAGGTGTTTTCGTCAGGTTTCCGCCTTAGCGATGGTGAAAATCGTGCTGTGACACTTTCCTGGTAGCAAATTCTGTTTCAACATCGATTCCCATTGGTAAAACGAGTCAACTGCATCAATCCTAGTGAGGATGTATCCCAGAGGTGTGATAGGTGGTACTCGAAAACACACCCCACATCGCTGCTAGGATGTAACTATCATTGAAGTTTCGCGTGTTTGACTCGCCGTGAGGGCTGTGAAAGCAATACTGTGGCAGAATGTGCACTGTGCAGTGATTTACACTCTGTTCTTAAGTGCCTTGGTGGATATCGCTGAAACGCACCATTTTGACTGACTTGAGTTATTTGAAATCGTGATATGTTCTTGACTTTACTATACTATACTATTTCCGCTTAAAAGGTATCGTCTTGGTTTACAGGCGTTCTCCCGACTCATCCACGGAGCTGAGCAGCGGCGCGCTGGTCGAGCAGCTCTTGAAAGCTGAGGACAGGTCCGATCTGAACTCGCTGTCGCAATGTAAATTAATGGAGGCCGGTCAGGTCACTAAGGTACGTGCGGTGTCTTTGCGGCGCCTTTTTTGTCTGCCGGCCGGTCGTCAAACTTCCGATGTATGATACTAGGTCTAGATTATTTCCTGTACTACTCCCTGCGACGCAAAGTCCAATGACGAAGTCCGTCCGATGTAAATATACTTGAGTTGAAGTTTCGCCCAAAAGTGCAGCTAGCTTATTCCAAAACTGCTTTGTACTTTTCAAGTCTAAATTACAAAGGATAGCTGGTATTGCTTAAATCCTGTACAAGAGGAAGTATTCTAAAACGTAACCACTTCAGTAAGAAGCGCCAAAGAGAAACGCGTTCGTAAGAAGCGCCAAAGAGAAACGCGTTCTTAAGTGCTGCTAGAAAGTATGAACACTCCGTAATTGACCACCTCTGGAGGTGATGCGAGTATATTCGTTGCAAGTAGCTGTTCATGTCCGGAAGATCGTAGAGTATGGTTGGAGATCGCTCGAGATCGGCCTCTATCTCTGTTATATAATTGGAACGTATTCATTGTTACAGTCGTGCGCGGCCACTTCGATTCGTTCACTAGAATAGGAAGATTCCTACTATGGGAATGTATCCTTAAAGGCGCGAAACGTGCTCCCTCGGGTTTTAGCGTCGCTGGCTAGAGTGCGCCGCGCGCAACACGAGGTGAAACGAGTCCTTCTTCCTCGTTTTCCGGCGTCTAGACGCCNTAGGAATTCGATTTGATCGTGTCGNGCGATTCCGGCGGGTCATGTTCGCTAATTTCTTAATCCTAGCGACATACGGAGTCGCGTACCGCGGGCCGAGAGAATACTTAACGACTGTCGTAGCGTCGAGTCCTTGATGTGATTTGCGAGCGATGTGTTGCTGTTGTCGCGGTGCTCCGATGCTGGTAGATTGATAGGACGTGTGTTGGCGTGATGGATTCTCTTGAATTATTTACAATGCCGAGTTCGGTGCGTGTTCGCTGTGACGGAATTGGTCGCGGTGGTTTTAAGGATTCATACCTCGGTCGATGTTTTTCAAATTTGATGTTTGGAAGTCCGTACTGACAATATGCTCCAGTTTGGTGTTTGAGCTATCTGTGGAGCAGACGTGGTCGAAGTAGAAGTAGTTATCGTTGGTACTCGATTAGGAGCAAGGATAACGTTGTAAATTTATGCTCTTGTAGAAGTAGTGATTACAAAGTCACTGAACAGGGAAGTATTCTAGCATTAGTTTTGACTAAAAAACTGAAGGCAAAGTTCTTCAAGTTCTAGGAGTAATGGTACTTCCGAAACACTGAAGTAGACGCAGGGCAACTTGTAACTGTACTTCTGTTTTGGGGGCAAAACTAAGGCTAAACTGGTATTATTGCTCGTGACCATCTCTACCAAGGAGTGATGCTTCCGTCTCTTCCGGAAAATGGCTAACAAAGCCGATGATATATAAATTTCAGCCCCAATCTTATATTTTGCGCAGGACGATCTATTCAGCTGTCTATGCACTATCGCCGATGAGATGCTGTACCGTCAGATTGTGTGGGTGAAGAAATTGCCGTTTTTCGAGTCGCTCTCCATCAAAGGTGTTTATCAACGCGAAATCGCCGCTTGTTTCGCTTGCTAAACGCGCGTCTGTTTTTCTTGCAGACCACACGACCCTGCTGAGCACCACTTGGGCCGAGATTATTTTGCTTGCCGCGCTCTGCATACATGAACATCAACTCTTCGGGATCCTGACTGATATAACAAGCAAATACCTGCCCGAACCGGATGAGCTGTCGAGGTAAGCGTGTGGGTGGCGCAATGTGTTGCTGTTTTCCTGGATGTGCGCTGTTGGTATACTTGGTGGTAAGGTCATTTCTGTTGTCTACCTTGAGTACGGTGTGGGATGCGAGCTAGTCATATCTTTCGCTATGCTGTTCTATATTGAAGAAATTGTGGGTCGGGATTGACTACATATTTACCGACACCTATTGCTTGTTTTGTCCGAGTAACTGGGTAAGGTCGACCCAGTAAGATACCAGAAACGGCTGGTGTTAGTGGCAGTGGCTTTCATTTCACTTACTATTTTTCATGGATTTCATGCGCGCTGACATTACAATATCGGTTTAAAGCGACCTCGTCTTGTTTACAACACTCTTGGCATAGTTAGGAGTAGCTGTTGTTGTGATCGCGGTTGTTATTGTGGGCGGATTGTATCTGTGTGACGGTCTAGTTACCTAATTCCACGCGATTTAACCGTACGTTTGCGCGTGTGAATGGCGCAGGGTTCATGTCGGTTCGGGTGTTATTGAGCCGAAATTTGGATACTTGACCTTCTTACGCGCTGCGGAAGAGTGTTGTTGTCGCGTATGCGAAGATATCGCGTATGCGCGAATACATTCATGCCGACATTTTGTCGGCTGGTAGCTTGTAACTCGATTCTTGACAATATTGCGGAGAGCACTCAAAATTTGTGCTATCTTGGCTGTGGAGTAGATCTTGTTTCAACCGATAAGTGTTATGGACAAGTACATTCGGTTGAATTAGCAAAGAAGTTGCTATTTCATCAGCAACCGATTGTCCCGCGACCCACTCACTATTTCTGCAGACTTGTTATTGACTTTTTGCGTGCGATATCGCAAGTGTCTAGTTNTGCAAATTCGTGTCCGTGAATTGTAAGTCTGAAAGTTGCCGACTTGTCGATTAGCTGCCGTGCAAGTGCATTTCTATCGCGATGTTGCAATATCTTGGGTCAATGTTAGTTCGTCTACAGTTGCCGACATGGTNAACTTTGTCAACGTTGAATGAGTCGACACTTTCCATATGGCTGTGCGGGCAAGANTTTGCTAAAGCTTATATTCATTACATGTGCTCCTGCCTAGGTTTGGGGACCGCGAAATGGAGATTTTGGAGCAGATGACGGTTTTGTATCATAAATTCTCGCAGCTGAAAGTTGACAAGGAGGAATACGTCATCATGAAAGTCATAAATTTCCTCAATCAAGGTGAGANCNTAGTCNTAATTCCCNACTTCGGTCGTGTTCTAGTCAAGACCTGCGNGGAAGAAGTCGACTTGAGAGAATCGACGCTTTAGTTGTTTGCCATTGTGGCCTGCTATTGAGGCTTGGTCNACTAAATGATTGTNGTTGTCTGTNTAACTAGTTGANCGAAATGTNGGTAATCTAATTCTAATCTCATTTGTGANGTGTTTCTATCCTCTTNNTTTCAATTCCATTTAATTTCTNGTNTTCCTNAAAATGCTACAGGAAACGAGCCAAGCTTGGTGTACTACGGGCATATTCNATTCNCAAGCTCGTGAGAATGATGANCTNNNTACTTGATANGAACTGAAATTTCTTTCTCATCGTGGAATTAATTCNATTTCCAAGTTTCTGTGAATTCAGTGATTNTAGTTCTAATCTANTTTANAAAATANNAGTNNTAATTTCGCTTTATGGAATTTGAAATTNACCGNNNGGCGATNTCTTCAGACGTGAACGGCCTGCAGGAGGTTGAACAGGTGGAGGAGATCAACAAGAGGTACTGGTACGCTTGTCAGAGGTTCACNGAGCTGCGGGCGTTGGAGAGGAATTCGGACAGGCCCAACGGAGTCGGCGCTACGCGGTTCCGAGATCTGATGCTGTGCCTGCCCGAGATACGGCTGATGGCCAGGAAGATGATGAACACGGACATCTCGAAGCTGCCGCTCCTTTTCAAGGTNAGAAACGGGGGNGATCAGTATTCAGTCACCAAGTACTTCTGATTTTTGTTGCTAAACTGGATTTTGCCTAATGCCTGCTTATACTATTGTTACTCGTACATCTATTTACATTTGAAGAGCTTCTTGGANGTACAGAACTTCAATATACAATTGAATAGTATNAAATATACTATTCAATTCTANTTACATTTGTAAGCAAAAGGACTTACTTTTTAAACATCGGTTTTCTTAAAAGTAGAGAATAGTTTGTGATGCATGCTTTTATGAGTAAACTGTCATGGCGGCAGAGTGAAATAGCCCTNTATCACGGTTACTGGATATATTTCCGAAAATTGTAGCCATTGTGATGTCATTTTGCGTCGGTCGCTACTCTACCACCTGCAATTCCGAAAATTAACGACAGTCCATTAACTGTAGACNAAATCTACTTTTTCAACTGCTTACTCCAGTAATTTTNACGCACTTGACTACTTTCCACGCCATTTCTCATTACCNCTTAATTTAATGTCTGTCNAGTACCAAAGCCGGCTCCTTTAACCACGCTTATNAANAAGCTGTCGATGTAATTTCAGAGCGAATAATATTAGAATCCGTGCTGCAAGCTCTAGCNCCGCTGCGCGAGAGTCAATAAACGCNTCANCTCGGAAAGCGTGACGCGCACGCGCGTTCCGCATCGCTATCCCGTGACGTAATAACAACTCTCTCCCGCGACTTCTCTCGTTTGACACGCTAGGTTACAATGTCTTTTGCTGTTATACGTTTTGCGGCTTATCCGGTATCGTAAAGTGTATAAAATCTTGAATACGGACTTGCGATGGGGTCGTTTGTTTAGTGTGTAGTTGGATTATTGTCTGACGCGATGCTACGCGGTTTTTACAGGCCGTCCTGCACACCTGCCGACTGCAAAAGATTCAGGCCGGACGACACGGCGATGCGCAGTCCTTGCACGACGACAACGACGAAAGCGGCAGTGCGAACGAAAACAGGTCATCGCCAACTTGCAGCGAAAGCGCCGTCTCCGGCGAAAACCCGTCTCCCTCCGGAAAAACCGGACAGCCTTGGAACATTCCCCAGCCTTGACACGCTTGTAGCAATATGCAACTCGTGAATCGCGCCGTGTAGCGCGCGCGCGACTGTTTTCTGACCACGACAAAATATACCTCGACCTGTTTCGATACTGTGTTTGGTTTTCATCGTACTCAAACGCTCTAATTTCCCAGGACCACAATAGGACCGTCGCGTCTGTAAATCAGTGACCACGCGTATAATTGAAAGCGCACATTCCTCGAAATCGTGCTGTAAATACCAGCGATTATTTTCATGTTTTTCAGAGTCTCAGGTCGACGGCTAGAAAATCTTATTCTTCATTTCTTTTTTTGTTGATATTGGGTGCCCGACTTGAGCGTGGCCTACCCTTTTTTATTATCAATGCCTATTCTTACTGTCGAAGGTTGGGTTGTTATTGTTGCGTGACCCTATGCTTTTGACGAGACCCCGTTTTATCGTATTCCGTTTATATCAGGCTTTGGCCGCTCAGGGGATTGTGTAACTGTGAATTTGCGATTTATAAAAACACCTCTATTCTAAACCGACTAACTCCGTAGTTTGCGCGCGAACTTAACCCAACATCCTTGCCCGAATAACCCTCGACACTAATTCAGTTCGTACTGTTATTTTTCTGTTATGAAACGCGTAGTTGAAATTAGTCTTGATACTGACACCAGCTTTCCTGTGATGCGTACGGCGTTTTTGAAATGATATTTCGATGTGTGCGAATGTGACAGAGTTTTCTCCGTCATGATTGATATATATTATATACCTCTATTCCTCAATTGTTGAGCGGATTTGGTCTGCTCTCTATACGTTATATGTTCCTGTCATCGACGATTCGATGACTAGTGGTACTACCGCTAATTCCCTTCACCTGTAATTAATACTTTGTACAATTTGTGTGTTTCGGATATATTGATATTTTGGCCGGTTTCAAGCACGCTGTGGACTGCAGAGTTGGTGTTCTTGTGAACTATTGGAAGCACTGTGTAGCTACCGACACTGACGTATACGCTCGACCTCGCAGCACGATTCTGCTAAACACTCTACCGCCGTCATCCCACCCACGATAAAAAAGTCGCCTTTTTTATAACGCAGCATGCATTATTCCTAGTCGCCACGCGCGAGTGTGCCTATGCTTCACCGATTTGTCAAATTTCCTTTTATATATCTCGTGTATCTTCAAGCTTGCTCACGACTTCAAAACGAATCACCAAAGACAAGTCGGGCGCCTTTTTCGCCACTTCTTCAACGCGTCTGTGTGTTTACCGTGAAATGTTATTTTTCTTCTATATATTGTCCCTCGTTTATCAGCTTCTGTGTTCTTCAGCAACGTAGAGACGCCGCCCTCAAAACGCTCTTTATACGCCTACTATGCAGCTTGTGTGTATCAGTAATATGTCGGCTGTCGCGGACGCTTGGTTCTGAGAGGCGCAGTCCTGTAGTTTTGCCGTCGAAGGCTGCCGTAGGCCACGTATTTATGTGTCCCTCAAGGCTGGGTTTCAAACACCGATCTGTGTACTATACTATAATTTTGTGTTACACTCTATCCTTGTAATCGGACGCTTGTAAAAAGTGGAATAGCGATCGTCGCTTTTTTCATATCAGCCTCAATCGGTTCTGCTTGGATACAGTACCCCGGACGTGACGTCAAAACACCATTTCAGACCGCGCGCATCTTCGCCGGCCATAGTACAAGTGTAAAATCACGATAAGTTGAAGTGGAAAGAATATTTGTGCTTTGAACCAGATTCTGTTCGTGAGCGATTTCGCTCTATAGCAATCTTTCTACCTCAGACTTGCTTTTTTAGTTATCTTTCTCTAGTCACAACCGTGTGGGTGTCGTACTTTTAAGATGCTTCGTTTCTTGCTTTTCCGGATAGGTTTATTGAATTTCTGGTGGCGACTGATGTTATTTATTCCTCGTTTCCTGGAACGCCGGGACCTTTATTCCGTGCTTTTACGTTATTTTTTGTTCGATTGCGAGTCGATGCGACCGGAGAATAAATTCTGATGACAGGGCGAGCTTGTACCATTGCGCATGAGTGTTTAGGGTGCGTATTCCGTTTCTACCGCGACCGGGACAGTGGACGAATCGTTGGTACGAGTTGAGCAATTGTACCAAGGTAGCACTGGTAGTCAGAGGTGGTCAGTAACGAAGTACTTCTACTTTTTGGAAGTACTCGAGTAGTTTTCCGCCACATTTGGTGCTTGGTCAAGTAGATCTGATTTTCTCTACTTCTACTTGGTAATATTTAGTGACCTACTTTTCGCTATTTTTCAGTTTGTCAAATAGAAGTAGTTTAATCCCCCAATACGAAAGATAGCCTGAGGAATTTCGGGGCTGGTTTCACGGAGTACCAACAATTAGTATTCACAAATGTTGAGTGAAGCTCATAAATTTTATTCCGCTTCGCGCACAGCAGTTATGGAGTGCCAAATATGTTTTCACAGAAGTATCAGTGAATATAATTTAGGTATCGGATTGCTTGGTTCCGCTCACACCGCATTTTCGCATATATAAAATATTTCAACACAATAAATAGGGCCAGCACCGTAACTGCCGCACCCCAAACCCCCCAATTGGGGGGGGGCGAGCTCGAAGGGGGCCCAAAATTATTTCGTGAATTAACATAAATCATAGAGTATTTTTTGAAAATTTATGCAATTTTTTTTTCTCGTTGCGCGCGAATTCAAGTAGCCGTTTATTTGTATTATTGGGTATTAGGCCATTACCGCGCCACGACCCACCAAGACATACAATCTAGTTTTAGGCCATATAACATGCGACTCCAAGAAGTGTGCCAGAACGATCGGCAGCGAGAAAACCTTGGCCGAAAAGGTCTATGCCCNTATGCTGACCGAAGACTTCGNTATATATACAAANTACATANAGGTTTAATTGTCCATANGCGCCTAAATGACTGGCGCCGAATGTTNCTGTCTTTGCAATCTGAACCTCACAAGACAAATACCATCNCGCTGGGAAAAATTTTATGCCAGNGAAGAAATACCAATTTGAAATCGTGTNCGTCTCTTAGTTTAGAAGCNNACGTTCGNGCGATTCNATATTTTTTGNTATAGCAGACTGGAAGTCACGANANAACATCATGTAACGAAGTCANATCAACGGGTCCGCCCGCCCGAAGATGTGCAATTATTATTTACGGGTCCTCCCGTTTTCAAGACACTTCACTCAGCTCTACCGGTAAATCTAATTACGGGAGTAGAGAGGACAATAAATTAATAATATAATGTATATGCATGCAATCGCCGATCTGATTGACCGATTTTATCATAAATTATCGAAAATTTTCGCGCCTCGCACTGGCTCACAATACAGTACAGATGATTTCGTGACAAACGCGAACATCGTGATGGAGTGGTCGTGTCATCAACCTATGGGAGCCCAAGACCCACGTTTTTGGGGGCATGACGAGGTGCTGTTTCGTTCCTGCCAACGGGTATACGCCCGAAGATGTTTAATTTAGGGTTACCATATTTCTGAAACCCAAATTCCGGACGCTCTTTAGCGCCCACCAGTGGATTTCAAAATGAGATATGAGCACATTGTCTGTCAGTATGACGTCACACTAGCAAAGCTTTGCTTATAGACCAGGGGTGGTCGCAAACCAGGTTCAGGAGTATGCGACTGTGTGATTTTGAGCCCACCACAGGGTAATCGATGCAACTTCTGGAAGGCTTGCTATATGCATCTGGTCGTTAAATTTATTGAATGACTTCTGTCAATAATATTGGTTCTTTCATATTACTATATAGTTTGATCCTCTCTGCGCCACATGATCAGAGTTAGCGGTAGAGCTGGTAGAGGATAATGACTTTGAAAATACAGGGAACGTAATTGTACATCGTTTTAAGTCATGTCCTGTCGCACTGATAAGATTGTTTATCAGTCTTATGACGGTGCGCACCACGGAGCTTTATAAACACCCCACATCCAGTGGTTTTTCACATTTTATGGCCGCGACAGCATCGATTTGAAAATGTGCCGTGGCCCAGATCAAAATTTGATGAGCTGATTTCTGAAAGAAGTCAGCACCTTTGCCCAGACTCACTCGTGGGCTATTTTGGAAGCTGATTAAGTTCAACATCTTCGCGAACCCCAGAATAAAGGCAAACAACCCCGACGTTTGGAACCACTATATCTTTGAATGAAGCATGAAACGCCCTTAACCATCTTTACGAATATAGCGTTCTCCTATAATTGCGATTACAGTCAGGCTTATTTCAGTAAATGAAGGTTATTTATATTTCTTTGTAGTTTTTGCGAGGGTGGTATTCCCCATATTAAAAACAATTGATGTGATAAGAAATCGCGCGCAGCGCGAAGAAAAATATCATGTAGCTACTATATTCCCCAAAATAATGTTATTATGTTGATTTACGAGAAAATTATGAGCCTACGCCAAGCCTTCAAAATCCCGGACATTTGGGCCTATTTTAAAAATTCCTCCCGGACGCAAGTTTGAACAGTGAAATTCCGGACATGTCCGGGAAATTCCGGACGTATGGCAACCCTAGTTTAATTATTATTGAGTGGTCCTATACCTTTTCAAACACACCTCACTCAGCTCTACCGGCAAATCCGATTACGTGAGCAGAGTGAAGATAAAAAATGATTACAATACAATTCCCGATCATACTGACCGATTCAATCATGAATTCTAGAAATTTCCCGCGCTTCGCGCGCTTAGGCGACAAAAGCTGATTCACTAAACAAACTCCTAACGAAAATGATAAATAGCGGTAAACAGGGTATCGCCGAAGGGGGGTCTGGTGGGCGAAGCCCCCCAGAAGTTCGGTCTATAACCGTATGGGGGCCCCAAGACCAAAGTTTTGGGGGGGCTGACGAAGTGCTGTTACGGCCTTGAATAGGGCTCATGATAACGTTTGAAACTACCGTTTGACAATCTAGCAATTACCTATCATCGTAATTTTGCAGCACATGACGTGTCCTGCTAATCTGAAAAATCCATCCTTTTTGAAGGTTATACCTGTTTTAGCAGATCACCTTTGAAGCTTTATGGACAAAAGACACGAAATATATATTTTCCGTTTTTTTGAAGTGGTATTTGAATTTCAGTTTCAATTCCGAGCATCATACTTTGAGTTCTAATTAGTTGCAGTTCTTTTGTCTGCAGAACACACATGTTGAAGCATGAAAGCAAGTGTAGTAATGCCTCTATTTTTCGAAAATAAAGCTACACTAAATATAAATTTTATGATCCACAATATTTGTCATTAACGCATACTAATCGCGAAAAATGTTTAAACCGTATCCGATACAATAACTAACTTCTCCGTATTGCTCTTCGCCCAAACTTGGGGCCTTATAATATGGGGTAGGGCGCCATACCATGATATTATCTAAAACGGGGTCTTTTAGTAAACAAAGGGTTAGTACTGCATTTCCATATCAATACTATAATTTGCATCCCATGATGCGAAGAATGCTTATTCTGCCGAAAATCGATACCTCCTGGGATGCATCAATACGAATCAAGTTCTATGCATCTTCCGCAAAGCTCAATTTGCAGCTTTTGTCAGTCCATGCTAACGAATTAAGACTGCTTTCGAAACTACTTACTTGAGTAAATTTGAAGTCAATCAATTCTACTTCTACTTCAAGTAGTTTTGGGGGGCTTATTGATGAAGTACTTCTACTCGTACTTGAGTAGATTTGTTCGCCGTTACTTCTACTTCTACTTGAGTAGCTTTCTTGACTACTTTGACCACCTCTGCTGGCAGTCTTGTAAAGCAGCAGACTCAAGACGCGCACCACTTATCTTTTTCCGCATTGGGTTTTGTGAAGTCAACGGTAGTTTTGGTTAGGCTTGTATCGCTTTAGCGCAGAGGTCTCAAACTCAAATGTGCTCGCGGGCCAGTTGTCCAGTTTTGACGACGCCGCGGGCCGCATCATTTATAGGGGTATTCTATGTCTTTCCATGTAGGCCTTATTTGGCGGGAATGAATTGTCTTATTGAAAGTGAGCCGATCCCGCAGACTGACAGTAAACACACATCGTCAAAATGTGATTTACTCTTGTATTAATTTCGGCCTGACACGAAAAGAATAATCACATTTATAACTATTTGAATAGAATTGTTGTTGTACTCAACTCAACGATTAAACATAATATACATTAATTATAAGATATAGACACCATATGGACGGACACGTATGATGCCATCATAAAAGCTATCGGATTATAATTTTGCAGCTACTATGAATATTTTGAATTTAACAGATTGATAATAGAGACTGATCCGATATCCAAACATTTTTAGGTTGAGCATTGTAATTCCAATCCAGGATTCGCATATACTTCTGATAAGTAGGCTTTTAATCTCATGGCCAAATATCTTCAATAATAGGAGCAGAAAAAAATTATATAAATATATTGATGAATGTGTCCTAGTGATTGAAATGTCGGAACGCCGAACGGCCCATTGTTGTTATATCGTTGGAGCGTACCACTGCGGTACTATCGGTACCTTTGAGTGGCCATAATAACATGGTTTAGCGACCAAAGATGTAACTAACAGATTGCCAATGGTTGCCAAAACTACTTTGCCTAGTTAGCGAAATACCAAGCTGCGACCTTCTGATCGATTACTATCCCCTTTGTACGCGACTAGTTTGTTGCGTCCATGGTTCTAACAAATTCACGGTATTCCGAGTCCACTCCAGTCATTTTCATTTTGCCATCGAGTTAGCCCGAGTCTGAGTAATTCTACAAAAGGTCGCGTACAAGTCCAACTCACAAATTTCAGTTACGAATCGTCTAAGGGTCAGATTTTGTCATCATGAATTGGAAATGTGGCGAAATAGTGAATCTTCCACTGCAGCAACGTTTGCAATTGATGTGATACTGAAGTTTGATGAATAGTTTCAGGCTTTCGGGCAATTTAAGAGAGAATATTCACTTTATAACCTGAAACGATATATGTGACAATTATATATTGTCAAATTAATAAAAATCTAAAGTGTCGTCGCGGGCCGCACAAAAAGCTCTGGCGGGCCGCATGCGGCCCGCGGGCTGCGTGTTTGAGACCTCTGCTTTAGCGAGTAAAATTATCGCGAAAAATAGTCCATGTACGATAAACACCAAAATCGCTGAGAGAAATGCATTAATTTGCATAGTCGGTCGGTATGACCTGTGTTTGCCGCGATGATGCATCTTTCAAATTGGACTGCTTCTTGGAGGTACAAAACTTCAATATACAATTGAATAGTATATACTATTCAATCTTTCAAATTATAAATTAGCAACCCTCGATTTATTACTAATAGTATGCGGCGACTCGACCCAATGTACTTGTTAGAGACGTGAGGAAGCTAGATGTTGCCAAGTCTGTATCTGTTCCATTGCAGACTCTATCCCACAAATTTCAACGACTGCTTCACCTCGTAATCATTAGCGCATAAGCAGGGCCGTAACAGCCCTTCGTAAGGCCCCCCCAAAACGTTGGTCTTGGGCCCCGCATAGGGTGATATACCGAACTTCTGGGGAGCTCAGATCCCCCTTTGATTGTCCGCTCTCAGTCGCTACTTGTCATATACATTGGTTGTATGTTTGACGAGACAGATATTCTCGCCCAGAAGTGCGAAAAAAGTCAATAATCCATGATTGAATCGGTCAATGCGATCGGGAATTACATGTATATTACTGTCAATTTTGATCCTCTCTGTGCTCACGTAATCAGATTTACCGGTAGAGCTGAGTGAGGTGTGTTTGAAAAGGTAGGACCCCTCAATAACTATTAAACATCTTCGAGCGTATACCCGTTGGCAAGAACGACACTGCACTTCGTCAGGCCCCCCAAAAAAACTTGGTTCTTGGGCTCCCATAGGGTGATAAACCGGCCCCTCCTATAACGTTGTTCGCTTTTGCCACGAAATTAGCTGTACTGTTTAGTGAGCCAGCGAGAGGCGCAAAAATTTTCGATAATTCATGATAGAATCGGTCAATAAGATCGGGAATTGCATATATATTGGTATAAATTTCTTGTCCTCGCCGCTCACGTAACTGAAGGGCCCGTGAATAATAATTAAACATCTTCGGGCGGGTGGACCCGTTGGTTTGACTTCGTGACATGGTGTTATTTCGTGACCTCCTGTCTGCTATATCAAAAAATATAGAATCACCCAAACGCACTAAACTAAAAGATCACACGATTTCAAATTGGTATTTCTTCACGTGCATATGGAGTCGCATGTTACATGGCCTGAAACTGTATATGTCTTGGTGCGTTAAGGCACGGTAATGGCCAACGCCTATATGCCCATTTCTATCAATCTTGCGTATTTATTTCTTGGGGGAAGAATAAGGGAGACGGGGGACAATTGTAACACTTTTTATATTTTCTAACATTACGTGTTTTTCTCATGGAAATTTCATTTCTTAAGTTTTATATAAAAAAGCCAACAACTCAGTAGTTGATATAAAGACTAAAATGGAGCTCAATCAACAATCAATCATGGAAGTTTTGGGTCGCGAAAATCGCCGCTCAAATGTTACAATCGCTCCGTACCCAGGGGCAATTGTATAGCCTATGCAGCGCAATTATAACGAAATGAACAACGAAAACGGGAGAAGTTTGAACGCTTTCCAGGCTCTCAATACAATATCACCTTTCGTGCCTTTTTTCATGAGCTCAAAGTATAGAAGAAACACATTCATTCCATCATCTCCCTACACATATAGATTCGGCCTCTTTTACCAAGGTGCTGCTGTTCAGCGTCCATAATGGGTTGGACATTCGGTCACCTGCGAAGTTACGAAACCGACCTGGCTAAATATCTTGGTTGAATGGGCCGAGGATAGTGTAGCAAAACGAGGACACAACATTGTGAGGCGCCAAAGCTAATGGCAGTCTTATGTTCTGTACAAAATTAAAACAAATTGTTCACACCAAATGACAAAATGTAAGTGGGCCATGCTCAAAGTTAAAGGATGAGGATTCAGTCATGGATAAGTTCTTAATTGACCATTGAAGGTCGACACACCGACAGCCGATCAACATGAAAAAGGGTGGTAGAATCACGGAAATAACCTAACCCTAAGATTCACATCACCACTTCTGTATGGCTGT
Organism: Botryllus schlosseri; assembly: GCA_000444245.1. Taxonomy (NCBI): domain Eukaryota; kingdom Metazoa; phylum Chordata; class Ascidiacea; order Stolidobranchia; family Styelidae; genus Botryllus; species Botryllus schlosseri. The sequence goes on along the minus strand of ATSW01012154.1, from coordinate 1,974 downwards.
TCCGACAGATGATCAATGATCATGTTAGAATTGGTATGAGAAGGTAGTATTATTATATGCTAAGATATATTCTAATTTATTGGTTTCCAACCGGTGGGTTACGGTAACGGTATCAGTTGCGCCTGTGGTTCTCAAAGTATGAGTAGCGAAAGGTATAAATTCGGGTGACAAACGCACAACAACTATCATTTAACCCTAGGCTGCTCAGGTTGGGGTCACAAAGACCCCAGGCGAGCAAAAATGTGAGCCATATTTTTATGTGCGGTCGGATTGTTCTTGCCAGACATGTAATCCTAAATGGTGTTGTACACTATCATTCGGAATAAAGCATTAGCTGGTTATCTCTAATTCCTCGCCGCTATGAGCTATTGATTTAGCATGGGTCATATTTTGAAGATATAGTGGCCAGACTAAGTATCTTTCTCCTCTTTGTAATCGGACCGATTCCGGCTGTTTATATGATTCTTTCGCATTGTTTATGTCACGTGGCAGTGATTGGTGGTTATGAAAAGACGGTACCACGTTTTGGAGAAAGACTGATCCGACTGCTAGTCGAAGAAGTGCAGCGAATATGATAAAGTTTTCACCGGGTCTCACTGGGCCCGCACTAGAAGCTGATAACTGCATTGATTATTGGAAGCTCTTCTTTACACCACAAGTGATAGATTTACTGGTTGAAAGAAGATACCTGAAGAAGCCCAAAACTACAAAGAGAAGTACAGGGTAGGGCCAACTAATTCGGTGGAGATGGAAGCTGTCACTGGTCTTCTTCTTCTGGCTGGGGTTCATAAAAGCTCAAGATAGTCACTTGATGAGATTTGGGCAGATGACGGCACAGGACTTGATATCTTCAAGGTAACAATGTCATGCGTAAGATTCCGATTCATTTTGCGATGAGAGAGAGAGAGAGATATGATATTCTTTCTCGCCTGCACCATCGAGATGCTTTGGCGACGGAGTTGCGATACGGCCCCATGAGGTCATCTAGTCTGCGCCCCCGTTTTTTTTCTCCTCCATGCGATCCGTGATTGCTGCATGAGCGCCTAGCAGGATAGCTGCGGATACCATTTTTCGAGTCTTTGGTATGACCCGGCCGGGGATCGAACCCACGACCTACCGCTCGAGAAGCCGGACGCATAACCATTACACTAGCTCGCTCGGCTCGATAGAAAAAATGACAAATTGGCGAAAATTCGAACAATATCGGATATGATATTGAACACCTTCAAGAAAAATTACGTGTTGTCTGAATTTGTGACAATTGACGAAATGCTTTGAGGGCTCCGAGGACGTTGTTCTTTCCGACAGTATATTCGAAACAAACCGGCAAAATATGGCATCAAACTACATGCCTTGTGTGATGCAATTTTGAAATTTATTGCGGAAGCAACTGGAAGGGCCGTACAAAGTCGACAACTCGGCCAAAGAAGTAGTGACACGGCTGGTGTCTGATGTATCAGGATCTGGCCGAAACATCACATTCGATAACTGGTACACCAGTATACCATTGGTGACGTCATTGCTTCACGACCATAAACTGACAGCAGTTGGCACCCTTCGAAAGAACAAGAGACAGATACCTCCTACGTTCATTTCTCTGCGAAGGAGGGAGGTGTACAGCAGCATTTTGGGATTTCAAAAAGTTGACACTGCTGTCATATCTTCCAAAGGGCAAAGGCTCAAAGAAAATTCTTACCATGGTGAGCAGCCAGCATCACGATGATAAAATTGATGAAAGCTCTGGTGACGCTCGGAAATCAGATATAATAACATTTTATAATCAAACAAAAGGTGGCGTCGACGTGGCAGACAGAATGGTGGCAAACTATTCCTGTTCTCGCTATAGTAACCGCTGGCCTCTGACGATCTTCTTTGGATTGATGAACTTGTCTGCATGTAACGGCCATATATTATCTTTGCTGGCTAAAGGTAGCCGCGCGAAGAAACAAACACACAGAGGATTTGTAATGGAAA
>ATSW01012153.1:0-33527 GCA_000444245.1 Botryllus schlosseri | reverse complement strand
GAAAATAAGGAATATCGGCCTGGTGTAAATGACCATTGTAGTCGACAAACACCATGAATATACAAACAGCAAGAAGAATGGAGAAAGAACGTTCAACTGTAGCAGCTATTGGCTGGCAACACTGAAGTTGTGCGTGCGTACACTGCTGGTGACACACCGTGTTGCTTCATTCTGACAATAATGGTATACATTGCAATTTTTGTAAGAACCATGCAATGCCCACGCAGTCTTGCTTCACTTAGAATATTTCGGTACGCTGAGCATAACACCGTGTCAACCTATTTGTTTCATTTGACTGTTTATGATTCACAACGAGCAGACAATGCGCCGTCTGCCACGGTAGGCCTATAAAGTAGGCTACAAACTGTAAAATGTCAAACGATAAGTTCACCGATTGCGCAAAATCTACGATACAAATAAAATGCAGGTTGCGAAAATTTTTGTCAATTTTGACATTTTTTGACCTAACGCTAAAATTTTGACCTTATTTTGACTTTTTTTGACATGTCAAAAAAAAATCGCCCTAATGATGAGTATATACGTCATACATCGTTTCGTAGTAGATGAGAAGCAAAACTTACCACGAAAAATTTCCAAATTAGACTGATATATAATAGATATAATTTAATATACAGAACACATATACATTTATACAGCGAATACATAAGTCAGTAAATATAAATGTGGTGCAAATATAAATTTAAAACTATGGATTGAACACAGGTCAGATTTTGACAACTAGATAATTCTAGTTGTCTGATTAGTGATTAGACTAATTAGAGCGAAATTCTGATCTAATTTGTTAAATGTTTCTATGGATCATTCCTAATTCTAATCCAATTTCGGTTTTCCTGAAAATGCTACAAGAGAACTGTATAGCGCGAAACGACCCAAGCTCGTGCTTATGAGAATGAAGTGTGATTTGATATGAACTGAATTTCATTCAATTTCCAAGTTTTCGCAATTTCAGAAAATCTAATGCAAATCTAATTTGGAAAACCTCTATAGCGGCGTGGCCGTCTGCGGCCGTAGAAGGAAATTTGTACGGCCGTGGACACGTAATTCAATTGGTACGTGTTGGCGGCCGTCGACATGCAATTTGAATTTACGAATTGACTCCCGGTTTCTTGAACGATATTAATTAATCTTAAAACTTTATTCGCGCTGCGCACAATGCAATGTCACATCATTTTTCGATTTCAATATAGTAGCGCCCTTTGCAATCAGATCGCCATAGTACAGATGCGAACAGCATAGGAAAATGATGCGCCTCATAGAAATACCAACTCGCAATCGTAATCTCCTCCCTATAGCGACAATCCTGCGATGGGAGGTCAAGAAATAACAGCATGAAACAAAGTGACTAATAACAACTGGCCCAGCCAAAGATGTATCATCATTTATAACTTGCCCTAAATTTTCGAAAACACCCCCTCCATCAACTCTCACAGTGAATCCGATCACATCTGCTGAGAAAGGATAAATGTTTGATAGTCATATGTAAGACTCCTAATATCAATGACGAAATTCATCGGTGAATCTGTAAAAAGTTTCGCACTTCGCGCGATTATCAACAATCCCATAACATGACCATTGACCATGACCACAGTCCACTAGGGGTCTTCAAAAATGACTTTTTTCTTAAATTGTAGGGGCTACTAGATAAAATTGTTAGGTTACCTAATTTAAGCCTACACACCAAATTTGGTTCAATTCCAGCCAGTAGCCGCATTGCTACAGGAGATCAAAGTTTTTATTTATTATATAGAAATAAATCAACAAAAATTCAAAATTTTCTGTTAACCACATGAAAGTGTTATTAGGTTGTCTATAGAAACGATGTTCACTAAATTTGGTTCAATTCCAACCAGTGGAAACGGAGTTATAGCCATCGAAAAATTAGGATTTGAATTAAATAGTATTTACCTATAATAAATAATTACAGAATTGGAATTTATTTTTATGTAATAAATAGAAACTTTGTTCTCCAGCAGCGATGCGGCTACTGGCTGGAATTGAACCAAATTTGGTGTGTAGGCTTAAATTAGGTGTAACAAAGCCAGTACAATTTGAGAAAAAAAGTCATTTTTGAAGACCCCTACTGTCTACTAGCGATTTCGGTGTGTATCGTAGGCTAAGGCTGTATCAATAAATAGACTAGTCCGGAGTGTACCGGAAATGGTCATAGAGAGTTTTACATGGGTGTTTGGTATCCAGCTACTGCATTACGACCATGCCCTGAAATGCGGCTGTAGGCTACATGAGTAGTCGAAATGCGGCCGTGAATGGCAAAAAGGTTGGCCACCCCTGCTCTATAGCTATATTTCAAATTCACGACCAGTATTAGTACTTGCTCAATATATTTAGTTCAACATGAGAGCGAATCTTCTCAACGAAGTGACCTTACCTGGCAGCAGTCTCCTTGTCCTCAACGCGCGCCACCCTGCCCACGTAACTCGCGCTGTGCACTGTGACGTAAGTGAGACAGACGATGTTTCCCCCGATTAAAAACGGTATGGCGATCGTGAATGACTCAAGAAAAACCCACAGCATCTGAAAATACAGCACCGCCGATCACCATAACAGCCGTAAATCCCACTTGTACACACTACCTGGCATGTTAGTTGACGGTCAACTAAAACTATACTGGATTTTTGAATAATTTTACTTCTAGTTGCGAATTTTTAAAAGTGAGTAATTCCGCATCGCAACAAAAACTAGTTGTATACCATCTGTAGAACATAATCGTTTCGCGTGAATATGTTGTGTGATGTTCCTGCAGCTATTGCTCACTCGGACTGATCAGTAGTAACAGTGGCGACCAAGGGGTTGGTTTTGGGGGGTCGAAACCCCACCGTTTCATGTTTGGTTCATGTTGCATAGCTATCCGATTGTCGTGAAATAAAAATTTATGAGTAGCTTCGTAACTGAATCTAGTTAGTCCTATAGTTCAGGTTTTACTTGAGAGTTTCTGAAGTGAGTGATTCTATTTCTAGTTCTATGTGCACATTTTGAAAATCAAGCAGTTAGTACAAGTCAGTCGAAAGGCCATTACCTTTTCAAAAGTCACTGAGTAATCTCGCGGAACAGATTTAGGATCCCAATAGTTGTCGAACAAGGTCCATTCCAGCATGAAAAGGTAGACATTGTTACTGACGATGGTACTGATGACGCTGGCGAAGAAGCAGTTTTCTCTTTGCAATTTCTTTCTGTCGATGGCAGCCCCAATCAAGGTCGTTGCGTTGATGAAAATACTGGGTAGTACGATCGCTTGGAAGCCCAGCGTGTACCAGTTGCGTTCGACTTCGCATAGGTCTCCTCGAGTCGAATCGAATGCTTCGGTAACGTTCGACATCTTTACGAAAGACTATGTATCAGTTTTACGACGATTGTTAAATTAAATCTTTGAAACAGCTGTTTAAATGCGCGGTTTGATTACTACATGTGATGCGCGCACGATCACACCGTAAAATAGCATTTTCGAAGTCCGAGTCATTACAACGCTTTCACAATGAGAGGCATCTATGACTCAAGTCAATACTATATCCTATATTTTAGCCGATACAGATAAAATACAGATAATTTGCATTTTCGCCAACAATCCATGTATGTTCAGCCGATCTTCAAAATACATGGCATATACATTGAGCGCAGCAGTTCCAAAACTTCAGAGCATTCATTTAAACAGCTTTGGATAATGTGTGAGATAATCCCGTTTGTGCAAAAATTATCGAGACGACAGATTTCGCGTCATCGGAAGGGGGCGCTCCTACTTTCATGTGTGTGCCATCTTGGAGTCGACCTTTATCAAAATACATCAGCCCAAGCTTCGTCTACAGAAGGAGTTCGCGTACCACCTTAAAATAGTGCATTGAACGCTCTCTTATTTGAGAGTTCATTCCAAGCTGGTGACGTCATATTTTGTGATACGATTGTCGATATACAATGTTCTTTCCAATTGTAGCCTATACCAGTTGCTAACGATTACACCTGACGAGTGTCAGCCGAAAATATTCGGGTTCATTTCATTATGAATATCCTATTGAAGTTGTGTACCTCCAAGAAGCTCTTTAAATAGCTTCGCAGATACTGCTATCTTTGGACATTAAATGAACTAGAATATCGATGAAACCGATAGCTATCGGTTTCGCCGATAATCCAGATATAGTTAGCCGATATTCAAAATACACGACTTCTACCTTACGCGCATTCCCAATACTTCAGAGCGTTCAGTTGAACTGTTACTCAGCCATTGCTATACTTGGAGAATGGACATGGAATAAACTAGAAAGGCTACATCTGGATGCCTGTAGGCTGCAATAAATGGATCAATATTCACAGTTTAGGAGTCGCAGATTCTAGTTCTCTGACTGCTTGTATTCTGTGACTTCTCGATAATTACCGATATTTTGTTACCACTAATAGTCGATATTTCTTTCAAAGTGCGACATCAGCTCGATATTACAATCGATCATAATCGGTATGTTTCTACTGGATGGTGTACAACCAATTTGCTGCGTCTACTAAAACGCTGTCTCGATAAAGTATGGGCACTTTTCCTGCTGACGCTTTTAGAGCCTCTGCGATGATGCTGCATTTCCGCTACGTATTTGACATAATGACAACATCGTTCAATGCGACACAATACACTTATTGTGATATGCGTACAATAAGAGTTGCAATGTAGGGGACGTGCAGTTGTAGCCTCCTGAGCGTCGGACTAATCTACGTTTTCACTATACGCGCCGAAATCGCGAGTGGTCATTATGGCTGTTCAAAAATAAATTCATTTCCGGATTTTTAGGGTAACCTGACAACTTAATCAGTGAATGGCTGGAATCCGGGAAAAAAGTTATTTTTGAACAGCCCAAGTGGTCATGTTCGGAACAGCCCCGGGGTCTCTTGATAGTCGCGCGAAGCGCTAAATTTTTCAGATTCACGTATCAATTTCGTGATTAATATGAGTGGTGTCGCATATTACTATCAAATATTCATCCTTTGTCCTTATCCTTCTCTGGTAGAGTTGATGGGGGGAGCGCTTTGGAAAATTTTGGGCAAGTTATGATGATGCACCTTCTGGTGGGCCAATTGTTATGAGTCACTTTGAATGCTGTTATTTATTGACCTCCCATCAGGATGGTGGGTATAGTTGAAAAATATTGGAATCGCCCAAACTTACCAGACACAATTTTCTGTCGTGAGTATAGCACACGATTTTATTTTATTGTCTGCGGTTCGCATGTGTACTGTGGGGCTCAGATTGGAAAGGGCGCTAGCATATTAAAATCGAAAAAGAAGCCGTATTAATTCGCGAAGAAATGTTAAAGGACAATTAAAATCTTTCTGGAGTCAATTTGGAAATTCAATTTGCATGTCGATGGCCGCCCCCTAATGGAATTACGTTCGACAGCCGCACAAATATCCTTGTACGGGCGCAGGTTGGCCACCCCTGAATGTTGGTCATCCAACTGTAAGGTAATTTGTGAATCGTTTCTATGATCTAATTCTAATCTAAAGTGCGAGATGTTCTTATGCTCTCATTCACTCGTACCGTGACATCTGACTATCCTGAAAATGCTACGGGAGAACTGAATGCTGCGAAACGAGTCTAGCACGACGCACAGACGTTTGTCATTCTCGTACTTGTGAGAATGAACCTCAACTTCAGTCATTGTCCAAGCTTCGTGAAGTCAGTGATTCTAACTCTAAAGAAATTTTTTTTAGACTGTGGCTATCATCCTGTCTGCATGGCGATATAGGAGCGCCTCCTAGCTTGTACAGTTGCGCATAACGTAGTGAGATGACAACCAGTGCAGGCGGGGGGTTGTCGAAACTTGAAACCACAACTTGATTCTCATTGTCAGCTTAACGCAAAGCCGAAACTGTGACGACACGTTGATTAACACGCGCATATCATTTGCTGAAAGTGACTCGATCACGTTTCGCGGCAATAAGTTTCGACAAAGCTGTACGTGATCACTGCGACTGCGTACAAATGTCAACCATAGACACGGAACGGCTGCGTCCGATGCTCATTAAATATGAAGGGGGTTTCGGTCGTCCGAGTGATTGGCGGATTGAATGAAGCGCGTTGTTTGAGAAATTGTGCACCCGAGACCACGATATGACACACCCCCTCTTATTTACCGCTTGTCTAAAGCAGCTGCGAGAGATGATTCTTTTGCAGTACAGAGATTGTCTTGTTATTGCCACAGCAAATCATCCGCCCAGAATAGCCGGTTGGGAAAGGCCGCTAAAACCGACCGCGAACGCGAACGAAACATCAACAGCTTGCGACTGATGAGAGGAAGTCGGTTGATGACGCGGCGACCGATCTGCCGCGTTGTGTGCGAACACCCGCCGAAAACGCCGTGCCTTGTGATGTCACACAGACCGTTTGCGGTGATCTCAACTAGACAGATGTCAGAGAGATGTTTGAGCAACTCTCATATCGAACGTCAACGTCTCAACGACTCGGTTCTGTTTTGTTGGCAAACAAACCTCGAGATCTCTTCGTGCTGAATTATCCCCATCTTGTGTTTGATCAACTACTCATAATATCGCCACACTTGCCTCACAATGAAGCCTTTATCGATTCACAATGGGGCATTGTGATACGCACCAGACCGGTACCAGAAGCGTTTGGTCGCGCTGCGAGATCGAGTCCGAGTGTTTTGGAGTTTAACGACAGATTAATCTCGCAAGCCGACAATGTTTCGCGACTTTGCTTCGAGTGAAAGTCGACGGAATTGGGTTCTCATCAGAACCTGCATTGTATTGAACAGGTAGGTCACAGATGGTTTGATCGAGTACCGGTGTTGCGCGCTCTATACCGCTGATGCAGAATATGTTAGATGCGAAAGGCGAAAGGTTGCGAAAGGCCGCTGCGAAAGGCTGTCAATCTTGGTCGATGGGTCGCTTGGTTTGTGTTCGTAGTCGTGCCAACACTGTCACGCAACGCAATGAAACAGAAATAAAAGTGTGCAATTAAAGCAGCAGTATATGATTTCTGCAGTGGATCCATTTGGAATTCTTGTAGTCAATTGGTTTTATTAACCGTAATCTGGTAAGGTAAGAATCCCAATGTTTTACGACTGGATCTCTTCCCCGTAGGCCGTCATTGGTGGGAATTGACCCCTCCCACGGAAGTGATGGGATTGTGAGATTTAGTTTGCTATTACGTAGCGACAATCTTACGTATTAGAGGTTATACTAGTAGTGGATGTTATTAAGTATGGTAAGTCAAGCAAGTGGAAAATATATACCGATATATTTAAAATAAAGTAAAGAGAAAGCAGAGGGTAGTAATAATATAAAAAGGACATGACTCAGTCCAAAGCAACTCTACTCAGCACCTCACGTCATCAGGGGTTGTAAAGATGCAAGCAGGGCATAATAGCCACTTCTTTTCTGTAGCAAATACCGGTAACGCTTACGACCCGAAGAAGCAGTTGCGTATTTTTTAAGTTTTGAAGTCATGTTCTTAATATTATATTACGAAGATGAAAGTAAAATCATAAGACAGCAGGCGTAAAGATGGCAAATATATACGATAGCTATATTAACTGGCTTTATACTCTTTGCGGCCCCGTAAAAGTGCTTGTTCTCCGTATCGTTCACGCTCTTATGGTCGAGCGACACACGTCTCGAAGCCTTATGCTCGATATTCCACTCGGAGTCCGAGAACGCTGGGCCGGTTGGATCTCCTCCCACATCTTCTTGTCCGCAGCATTCACGGAAGCTCGAAACCCTGATTTATCACAGCGCGGTTGTAGCAGTTGTGTGCAACTTAATACGAATTAAACGATTTGTCGATAAAATTTCGTCTCACGTGGGACTTGCTTCTGTCGTCCGTGATATGCGTTGCCAACCTCAAGAGAACAATGATTATGATTGAGGGGGGTAGCAATCCGCTTGGGGCCATTCACGCCGTCTGTCAATGCCTTGTCGGAATAATCTGGTGGATCGCGAACCAGTGGGAGTGGCCTGACAGGTTTTGTTACCGGGCTGACAGGATTAAAAGATTCCTCTTTATTGTTCCGCCATAAAAGCAATACGCCGTCACGTAGCAGCCTGGGCAGAATGCGGAGGCCTCTTTCGAACTGTCGCCGAAATGAATAGACTTATCGACATTTTGCTTGTATATGTGGCCTACTGATTCTCAACTTTTACGAATGTGGTGTGGTGTGTCGAATATTTGTATTTCAAGTCGATTTTTCCGACTTGAACTACTTTCTTAAGTATTTCCGATCGCTTCTACCAGACAGTTTACTAGGACTACAATACTTATACGACGGTATGATTTTGGGCGATCTTTTAATACGTAGCCTATGCAAAAAAAAATCCCGCGATGTTCTGTGGATTTTCGAGGTCGAGATACATGAAAAATCGTGACTACTATATGACTTTATCATGAAGATGTGCCGGCCTTTTGTAGCACAAAAATTGGTCTTCATTCGTGATAGGATTTGCTCGACGGACATTAGTTTCTCTGGGAAACACCGTCGGTCGTCGGAGACCAGTATTGACCGTCGTTGGTTGGCCACAATGTAGCCGCAGTCAATGAACAACGGCTTCTGTAAATTCTCCCGGTGACGAAACCGTCAAGTAGCAGTACAAACCAACTTGAAGTCGTTCGAAACAACTTGAGCGTACAAACAGGATGACATCACTCGACACTTATGATTCGGATCTTGACTTCCATTGTAACTTTAAAATGTTGATATTGCTGGCGATTATTCTTTTTAAACCCGCTGAGATACTTTACAAAAATCTCGGCTCAGTTGGTATTCAACGTCGCGCACTTACCTCGTCGCAATCAGAAGTCATCTAATTCTATTATGTCGCGAATAAACAAAACGAATCGCGTGATTTATGTCTCAATTGCACTCAGCCGAGTCAAGTCCGTGAGAATATTGTGAACAATTCGTTTTGGCTGGACTGGAAAACAACCGCCTCGTCCGGGTTTATCTGACAGGTAGCAAAGGTTGTGTGAAGCAGTGTTGCCAATTGGCCGAATTAACCACTAAATTTTCGTCAGACACTCGTAAGGTGTTGATATGCAATGTGCTTTCCAGTTCTTAGTTGTTGACGATTAATATCAATATAATATTCAATGATAATTTAACCCTAACTCAGTCGATTTGATACTGTTTTAACAGTGATTTGGCACACATATAGTCTTCCAGTTTTTGGCAACCGTCCAGGGAAGGAAAGTGAAATATTGGCTATCACTGCAACGCTTTATTGCCGTGAGAGTTCGGGTCGTTTTCTGTCGATATGCCGGAAGAGAGGCGACTTCCGGCCGCTTCAATCCCGTCCAGACACCGGCACGCGAGCGGCCGTAGCGACGTTCGCGGATCGTTGATTGTCACGAAATTGGATCGTTTGAAGCAAGACGCCGAGGTGGCAGATCTGTGGAATGACGTTATCTTACCTAATTCTGCGGCTCTGTCGAAAATGAACTCTTCGCGGTTGAGAAAAGAGATCAAAAACAGAATCAAGTGAGTCCGAGGCTGCAATTAGCGATTATCTTCGTTTGTGCAAAATCGATTCTGATGCAAGTATAGACTAGAATTATAGTTACACAGTTCCTTCCAAATTGGTTACAATTTAATTATTGGATTTTCAATAACTTGTAAGTTGAATAATTAAATTCTGAATTTTGGAAGAAATTCTACAAAAAATTAAGTCCCGTTCTTATCAATTCAGAGTTCATTCTCGTAAAATGAGATCACACTGTCGTTTCGTTGATTATATATATAAATATTTCATAAATATATATCAATATGAATACAGTGTGTACTGTATTTTGACAGCGACCAAGAATACGACCCGCGTTCTTTGGATCTTCTAATCAGACTTTTGCGGTCCGGCCCTTTAGCCCACGACGTTATAAACGACGAAAACAGGTGAGGATTTAGTTTTTACCGGCATTGGTCTGTCTAACCGGTTACGTTACAGAGAAGAACCGGAGGATTCTCGCGAAAAAACCGACGAAGCGTTCGAGAAATTTTCGGACGCGTTTCCGGCGACTTCACAAGAACTCCCGCCGCGACAAAGCGCGATCTATGACCCGAGCGTCAGATTCAGAAAGAGCATCGAAGCGTTGAAGGTGGGCGGGTTTGATTTCTTGNAGATATGGACGGCCAGGAAATTTTCAGATTTCCAAATTTGATTAGAATTAGAATTACACAGTTTTTCCAAGCTAGAATTAGAATTACTGAGTATGCAAAAACTACAGAAACTCAATTTTAAAAAAATACAACAAACGACATATTTTAACAGAGCGCCCGCGAGAGGTTCGGTGTATGCATGTCTGTCAACGACGAGATCGCCAAAGCCCGTACGATACACAAACAGAACTTGACAAAGAGGAAAACAGGCAGAGATCAATTGCCGGTGGGTTGTTGCCCCGATTGCAAGCTTCGAAATAAAATTGAAAAATTATTGAAACCGGATCGTAGTGTGATTCAGATAAATAATAATTTCATTGAATAATTATGACTGTGTACTTATTATTTGATTATAATTTCTGTCTAATGAATTGGGTGTCTCATCGTGACATAGGCGTCATTCTGAAATTGCATGGATTTTCCGATCCATAGATGCGATCATTTGCTTGCGTTGCTGATGAAATTAATCAGCTTATTGTGGTGCAGTAGACCCTCGTGGCAATAAGCACCATTGCGTGATTTTAATAATTAATAAAAAAAAATTATTTTCGGATTTTGTAATTGAAAAATTCTGACATTCTCAAACTTTTTTCTGCATTTCAGGCGCTTAACGTCGCCGCTTGTCTCGAAAGCGCGGACACCCCACGAACCCCCAAAATAACCCCGTTACGTCCTTGGCTTACTCTGTCCGGCAGAAAGATTCAACTAAAACACCAAGGCCACGTGGACCGCGCTCTAAGCCAGCCTGGACCAGGCGGCGGTGCCATATTACGCCCGCGCAAGGAGAGGAATATAAAAAGCGCCCCAATTAGGAGGCACGATTTTAAATCGGTTCCGTTACAGAGATTCCCTTGGTGCGGTGGGGAGCGATTTGTGATTCAAAAAGTTTCGAAATCGATTAGAAACACGAAAAGTCCGATTAGTTTCCTGGAAATATCTTCCTCTCTACACGGTTATCAGAGTATGTCTCCAACTTTGGAACTCCGGAAATCGCACGAAATCTTATCCGGATTTTCGCCGGAATTACCAGAGTATCCGGAAACGAATACCAAATCTCCGGAAAAGAATGCACAAGCTCCGAAAAAGAATACCGAAGCTCCAGATAAGAACACACAAACTCCGGATGACCCTTTTTTAACCCCCGATTCACGCCCCACATCTGGCACTATGCCGCACCCAGTCAGGTCTGTAATCATCAAACTCCCTAGAAGTAACACAGCGACCCAACCACTGACAACTCTGACATCATCACGGTCCGTGGTTACGTCTCAAAGGAACGCGGTCTCTTTCGCCGCGAAAGCTCGCGAGGAAAAATGGTAGAAGTTGCAATATTTTAAGAATTTTTTCTGTTATCGTTTTACTGTTCTTTACGCGTAATAAATATGGGAAACAATCGGGTTTTATTCACGACGCTGCTGATCAGAGTTAGGCGACTAAAAAAATATTAAGATTTTCCAGATTAGATTAGAACAGGGGTCACCAACACGCGGCCCGCATTCCATTTCCATCGAGGAATAATAATCTGCTGAAATGAATGGGCTGGGCATATTGCCTTGACGTGCAATGACCAAAACACTGCCAAGATCGAGACGGCAGTGGTTCACTGGGGGGTTTATATCAATGCAGAGATCATTTTCCGGTTTTTATTTGTTACGAAGTTGTAATTCATATTCGATCCATATCGCACGCAGCGGTGTTCAAAGTATAGTTGGCGTTGCTAGAATCAGTGGCGTGCGGTCCAATGAGGCAGGTGAGGCAGTGCCTCAACTGTCGTCAGGGTGAGTAATTGAAAATCCACCGTGAGTCGATGATTATTGATATTTTACATCGATGCTCTTAAATAACTAAATTTGAACATTTTTTCGTCCAACATCATCGATTTGTATAAATATTATTCAAAAATACAGCGCGAAAGGAGAGGTGAGGCACGGGCTGGTCGTGCCTCACCTGCGACAATGCAATTCAGCATAAATAGCTCGGAATTCATAATAACTGGTATCAATCAAATGCTATCGTCACACTGATTCCGAAAATCCAAATATTAACAGACTCGAGTCAACTTTTTCGTATGACTTGACTTGACTCGAGTCACTTTCCAAAAATGACTTGACTTGACTTGACTCGGCGCTTCAAAAATGCGAATTGACTCGTGACTCGGAGCAAAATTTTCGAGTCAATTTCGAGTCATCAAGTAAACGGTATCGATTAAATCACTGAATTTTATGAATGTTAGTATTATGCGCGATACGCCTGCTGTGTCACTTGCGAGAGTAACCAGTCATCCACTGATTGTACGTTTTACTGATCCTCTATTGTTACATCACAAATATATTGACAACAAACGTAATGATCACAGCTTACGTTGTTTGTAGTAGTAGCAATAGATTAACCTCATAACAAAGTATCTCTGTTTCTTAGACGGCCCAGTGCTTAAATTCCGCAGTGATCGCCTATACCGACCCTCTTATATGTCTTAAATCCAGCGAATATAGTTTGTGCGTTTGTTTTTTCACGGATGACTATAGTGTATTGTACCATATGAATTTGTTAAACTTCTCGAGGCTTCGAGCCGATTGTCTGCTAATAACAGACTGTTGCTGTTGCATGTTGCTATATACATAGTAACTCGAGTATTTTATTTGCAGTTACGTGTGCGTGAGCGATACAGCGCCTTCTTGAGGAATATTTAACTTTATATCAGTTATTTGATTCAATATAAATGGCCAATTATTCTGTCTTTTACACAGCTAACAACATGTTATGACTTTGAATCGTCACTGATACTTCGAAAATTCAATTTGACTTGAATTATGACTTGACTCGACTTGACTTGACTTGACTTGACTTGACTCGAGTCACCTCCAAAAAACGAGTGACTTGACTTGACTCGAGTCAAAATGTGCAATGACTCGAGATGACTCGTGACTCGAAGGTAGTGACTTGATCCCAACACTGTTACAATCACACTAATGTACGTACATTCAATATCTATTTACTGTGGATACTTGTTACGCAATGACTAGCAAAGCTAATAGGCTACTTCTGACGTAATAATGAGCAATGGCATTTGAAAATAAGACGTATCGACGACATCTCTTCCTTGTTCACGAATATTCAGTTCATTTCATAGTCCTTGTACAAATAAAAAGTAATCGTTCTTTCACAAAAAAATCGATTAGATATGGGAAGTAGTCGATTACGATTACGATTACTTCGGAATTTTTTCGAATGTAATCGATTGCGATTACGATTACTTGAAAATGCTGTAATCGTCGTAATCGATTACGATTACTAATCGCGATTACCCCATGTTTGGATGCAGGTATACTGGGTATGCCGTGTTTACCTAGCAATTTTTTCGGGTATGCGGCATACCCACTATTCCGTCAGTCATGAAACTCCCTGAACTAACTGGTGAATTGTGCGATTCGGAAATAAGCAAAGTATTTTCTTGACGTGCTACTGCTTACGTGAGCAAATTATCAACACATTGATGAAACGTGAGTAATTGGAAGACGCGACGCGGGAGCTCGATACCAAAGATGTTGATTTCTACAATGCTGTAATTGTCCTGCTCTGTAGAAATATGATATCTGACTCGCCGACCGGGACCATTACATCTACTGCGATTGTGATGTCATACTGGATCAAGACTGAGGACGCGGACGAAGTTGATTAAAATACATACAATACTGGTTGCAAACAGACTCAAGCGGCGTAATTGATTTTGTTTTGCGATCAGAAGATGTATTGCAGGCTAGAGATATCAAAAGTTTTGACGCATCTGAAATTGGTGTCACTCTGCTCAACAGATTCCAGTTAACATACTTGGGCATTTGTGTAAATAGTTATTGTAACTTTGTACGATAGCTAGCCGTCGCCAAACATGCGTATAGCTTGTTCCAGGGACGGAGTGATTGAAATTGTATAAATGCAACTTCTGCAACTTTTGTTAAAATTAAAAAAATAAATGCAACTTTCTCAGGTTTTTAGTGCAACAAAAACCTGCTCTACTGATTAGGAACGCATATAAAGTGAACAATTAACAGGCGCAATCGCCAACAGTGTGAAAAGTACACGAGTACGTGGTTTCGAAAGTAGATTTGCTCGATACGGTCCATATACTTCTAGTAGTTCATCGTATAAGTGACTGCTTTCCAAATTGCCGGATTTATTTTCGCGACCAATGCAAAATGATATTACATTTACATGCCATCATAAACAGGTGAAATCTCGGAAAACATATTCAGTTACCGTGATGCGGGGGATGTTTCAACCAGTTGTTACGACGTTTTCACTCGCAAAAGTGACGCAAACTTGTCCCAAAACTACTTCTCGTAATCAACAGTTTCTTAGTTTTGCCTAAAAACTAAAAAGTAGAATTCCAATTACTATAGTCATAGAGTCGAAGGAAGGGGTCATTAATCTCTAGCGCGTTTCGATTACCGACAAACAAGCTTTAGGTGGTTACATCACTGTACGACTTTACGTCAAAACACGCGTCACAAAGACCCGCAAAATGCCGAACCGACAAATTTAGCAACGCGCGTCACCAGACCACGGTCTAATAAGCAGCGAATTTGTCGAGTGAAGCGAATTGCTCGCAGTTTGGCTTTGCATCGGAAGAGACTGCAGGCTATTTACGACTTGTTGCAGCTATAGTTGCAGGAGTGCGGAGGCTAAAGATTGATTCATTCACTGTATTTTCAACTTCAAAGATTTGAAGCATGACAAGATATCCATAAAAGGAAAAGATAGGAAGGTTTCGGAATGACTTGGGCTAGTGTTTGAAATGAGACATCCACCTGGGACCAAAAGGTGTAATTTTGAGGCATGATCTTGAGCGCTGACCAGTATCGATGCACTAGTTGAGGTTGATCTTTCGTCTTTTAAGCCTATTATTACGCAGTGACTGGAACAGATAGTTGCAACAGTGGGTGTGAAAGAAGATATGGTTGACCTGTGGTTTGCATTTTAACTATAGCGGTACCGATATCGGATTTTAGAGTTGATACCGATAAAAGTAGTAATTTGTACGCTGATAACGATATATCCAGTTGATATTCAAACAAGATGATATCTAGCTTGATGCGCACTTCCAAAACTTCGGAGCATTTATTTGAGCAGCTTTACAGCCAATGCTACGCGTGGACATGAAATAATCTGTAGAAAGGTTGCATCTGGACATTTGTAAGTTATACGAAATAGGTCAACATTCTCAGTCTAGGAGTCGCATATTATAGTTGCTCTTCCTATACCATCACGTTATGACGACACGAAAATTTCCGATATTTTTTGGTCCCTGTCGATATCTCTTTCTAAGTGTAAAGTCGACTCGATATTGCCGCGGAACCGATAATATAATCGGTAAGGCTTTAGTTTCAACCCGGCTATTACGCGTTTGCTGAAACAGGGAGCCTCAAGAATCACTGCATTATGGCGTCTTCGTAATGACAGCGTAGAGCTTAACAGCAAGTAAAGACAAAAAGGGTTTGGATACGAAATTGATTTGATGACTGTCAGCTCATAATAGTATCGATACAGTAGGACTTGTGCCGATTGTGCCGACCGGCGAACCTCGTTATTAGATCCACATTTCCTCTCAGCGGATGCAAACCCAGCGCGTCTTAGCCTCCAAATGTCAGAAGGCGCGAAAGTCAGAATTGCGGTGGGCCGAATTTTTCACTTGGTGAGAGCAATCGCTTCTTTTATAATATTTGGAAGGAGTCGCTTGTGCATTCGATGTCGCGATATTGAGGTAATCTACTTCTGAATGCCTATTCATGCAGATTTTAACAACCAGATAATTAACCTAATTATAATCTAATTTGTGAAATGTTTCTCCACTCTCATTCTCATTTTAATCTAATTTCTGGTTTTCTCGAATTCAGTACTTCTAATTATAATCAAATTTGTAAAACCTGAAAATTTTCCAGTTTTCAAGTACTTCCACAAAAGGTACAGCGACCAACAACTTAAGATCCTGAATAATTTAGTCAGAAGCTCGGAACGCATAAAAAATTTCATAATTCGAGACCAAGTATATAGTTTTTTAAGGCTTACTCGACCAAACGACTGCATAGTGTATACTTACAAAGTTAATGAAAGACAGTTATTTATTTCCTCGTATGCCTTCAGGATACACTTTTGTAATTTGTTATTTCTGTAGCGATGGAGTTATTGTTTTCATTCATGGCGTTCTGCATAGTGATCGAAAGCGGTGAGTTTTTGTTTTCATTATATTTCATTGTCGGGTCGGCCTATCGCATTCAATTCCCGAAATCCTTCAAACAGCTATTCAGCGATGAATTTTTTCAGGGCTAGCGGCCAAATGCATGACGCCGAGAGACGCGCGGTTCATGGTTCCGAAGGAAAAAGTCCCGGACGGTTGGAAAAACTCTTCCATGTGGCACACGGGAGACTATTTCCCCGCCCCGAGTAAGATTTTTTCAGCCAGGTTGCGCCTAAACTCGTTTTGAAAAGAGGATGTAATCATACCCCAATGACAACATGAAAACAGAACTCAGAATTCAACGGACTTCTTACCGACTGAACAACATTTTCTTAAAGTTGCGTGTTTCAATTTAATTATTGCGCGGTTTGAGGCAATGATCATTATCAATCTGCGTTTTTTTCTGTCTCTGTATATATTCAACTGTTGGCTTAGTTCTTTTGGCTACTCTGCGGAAGAGACGGTTTTGATTGCTTCGTGATGTCAAGCATCATTCGGATTATATTGTTGTGTTTGATTTATAGCGCGGTATAATTTTGAGTTGTTAGTTTTCGTGTTGCACCTTTTGGGTGTAAATACACACCTTTTTCGCTATGGATGTACGTACATTGTACAACCTCAATTCATCGATGCAATGACCCAGAACATCATGATCTGAAACAGATAACCATGCACGGACCGGGATTTTGTTGACCAACGAGGACAACGCCGCCCGTGTATGGTGGGTCAAAGACAGCCAGTCAGACCTCTACATGTTCCTGACGAAGGACGAACCGAGGTGAGATTAACCCGCGAAATCGCAATTCTGAGGCTGTAACTTGATTCCGTAATACAGACACAGACAGATTTGGGCGACTAGATAATATAATTATAATTATTTGTTGTTCAGTTCAGTAGTTCCAGTTGGCTAATTATACTAATTAAAGCGAAATGACGGCAATCTAATTATAATATAATTTGTGAAAATGTTTCTATGCTCTAATGTTATTTCTAATATAATTTCTGATTTTCCTGTAAATGCCACAAGAGAACTGCATCGTGCCAAACGAGTCAAGTGATTTTATAGTAACGGAGCTTGGTTCGGTGTCGAAGTTTTTGTTCAGTAATTCTAATTCTAATCTTGTTTGAAAAAAAACGGTGTAGCTGTAATTCTAATTCTAATCAAATTTGTAAATAACTGTGTAGCTATAAAATTATAATTCTGATACAATTTGAAAAAAAAAATCTTTGCAGCTTCAATTCTAATTGTGGTGCAATGCGGGAAAGCTGAAAATCTTCTAGTTTTCCAACTCTTAATTCGCAGAAACATTTTATGCACCTTGATCGGCGCGGGCCTGCAGGTGGGCTGGAGTCCGGTGACGACTGAGGTTCGCAGGAGCGGATACTGTCATTGGATTGTCGACGTGAACCCGGAGGACCCGTCTCTCTTTCAAATACGGAACCACGAACTGAGCACGGTGAGACCGCTCAAAGGTAGAGGAATCATTTTCAGCCTCTCCTTTTTTTTATATATCTTTATCTTATAAAATTTTAGGTATTGCGGGCAACGACTAGGGCTAGGGTTCGATTCTGAATCGAGTGCTCGAGAATCAGTCCTTACGACGTGCAACAGTTTGAAAAGATACGGTAGTTCAAATATGTACATTTTATGCAACCACAAAGAATATGATGCCAGTCTACAATAGTATTATTTCGACAATGCCTATTTCATTGCACTTAGTCACAATGCTGGCAGCACTTAACAGATACGTCATTTTCATTAACGTATGCTGCTATACGATGTTTCAAGTCTTCCACAGCGGAAAATAGCATCGAAGCTGTAATAATCGTTCGTAAATGAACTCTTATAGTGGAAATTGTGGAAAACCTATTGATATTATAGATGTAAAGAGATTCAACAGTCGTTTTCAGAGAGCTTCATTATACGTCCTCACGCGGATTTGAAATTTCCATGTCCTAATCCTAATTTTAATCCAGAAAATTTGTATATTGCAATCCTAACCCTAATCCTAGCCCGATTCAAACTTAAAATTCCCCTTAAAAAGCCTACATCTTATGCCTATAATTCTTTAAAAAGAATGAAAACGCTAAATCAGTGACAAAGTACGTGAAGTAGGTTTGGTAGGACGCAAAACTTTGTCGCCGTTCGCCACGGGACATCAACCTCCCCGAAAATCTGTAGATCCAATCATAATCCTAATTCATCGACATTTAAAAAAAAACCTAATCCAAGCCTATGATACGTCAAAATTTCACAAAGCCGGTTTTCCCAAATCCTAATTCTTATCCATGCTCATTTGCTCAACTCTGACCAGTTTAGGCATGAGCGAAGAACGAAGCCGGCATTCCCGTGTCCACCAAGTGTCCATTCTACCTAGCCGGAACCAGACACTTGGTGGCCCCGGCAACAACAACTCTACCACCACAACAACAGCAATAAACAATCATAACACACCACTAATGGGTGGGCTGCCACAGCAATGAGTGTTTAATTTCAGTACTCAATAAAATATCTCTCACTAATCAACTCGAATTATTACGATCCGAATTCTTTGCCCAACCCTAGCGACGATCTTTGTGTTATGACTTGGGCCTGGTGGCCCTATGGCTTTCTTAGCATAGTAAATTCCACACAATTGCATATTAGTTAAGCAAGGATTAATAATTTACACGGCGGGCAAATTAAGATTCGGTGTCTCTCTCGCATTCTTCAGATCCCAGATATCGGCCCGGTCTACCTCAACCGTACCGGACTGTATTTTGATTACGCGTCGAATTCGATCAACGACCCGGCCAACAGCGTGGAGGAAAAATGGAAATGGTGGAGGTGGCAAACGGACGGGAGCGCTGATATGCACGACATGTCCGCCCTGCCGGACCAGTGCGAGTTAGGTAATGCCTCCTATCATCGCCTGGCGAACGGTTCTGGATCAAGAATTAGGCCTCGACTCGAGTCGATTATTATCATCCATGAAGACGTGATAAGAGTATGAATGTTATGTAAATTTCAAAAATGTACATTTTATGATACGTAAAAGAATATAATCTCAGTTCCCTATCATATTAAAGATATTTTGGTGGTTTTTCGACCATACATATTTCAGTACACTTTTTGACGATACTGTGGGTTGATGTTTCGTATGCTGAGATACGACCATAAGGGTGTTCAAAAATGACTTTTTCTTTCATACTGTACTGGCTACTTGATAAAATTGTTAGGGTACTTAAAAAACATTGCACACCAATTTTGGCTAAATTCTAACCTAATAAACCTACTGTGGCATTGCTATAAGAGAAAAAGTTTTTAATTTGTTTAAAAAAATTTTATTTTTCAAATTTTACTGGCTACCCTATAAAAGTGTTAGATCGGCTGAAAGAAATGATGAACAACGAATTTGACTCAATTCGAACAAGTAGAAACGAAGTAATTGATGTTCGAAATTTGATATTTCAAATCCTAGTATTTACGGTGGGCAGAACTATAATAGATAATTGAATAATTTGCCACCGTAAATACTATTTTCTTCAAATCTCAATCTTCCATCTACAATAACTCCGCGATACCGACTGGAATTGAGCCAAATTTGATGAGCATCGTTTCAACAGACTGAAAATTTTGAAATTTATTAATATATTTTTTATAATAGAAACAATTTTTTTCTCTTGTAGCAATGCGGCTACTCAGTGGAATTGAACCAAATTTGATGTGTTGCCTTTAATTGGGCAACCTAACAATTTTATCAAGTAGCCAGTACAATTTGGGAAAAAAGTCATTTTTGAACGCACCTAACGACCAATCGAGGTTTAAAGGCGTCCACAGTGCAAAATAGTATCGTAACTATAATTCTCGTTGATAAATTACTCATTAGTGGCAAGGAGCTAAGCATTTCAGTACTCGAAAAAGTTGCCTCTCACTATTGAATGAAATCATTAGAATTAACACTCGAATCATGTGCCCAGTTCTAATTATACGGTTATAGTACATAGTCAGGTTGAATTTGGTCAGAATCGGTCAAATGTATCCTTCCTCGTTCAGGCGAATCTGGAATTCCCCTGTTTATGGAGGAAGAAGTTACCGGAGAGGGTGTTTTGGGGAGGTCTTCTGTGGGCGGGCGGAAAAGAAGGAGGCGTCGATACAAGTTTATGAGACAAGGTGACCCCCGTTTGACGAAACGTGTTGGCCCGAGGACGTTTGAGCATGTGACATTTCAGCATGTAGCATATGATCGTGTGGGTCAAAGTTAGAGTTTGGGTTGGTTTTGGGCTAGGGTTCTGGTATAGGTTAATTTTCGGGATAGGGTTAGTTCTATGGTTATAAACTCACTCAACTGTCGGGAATGAGGTGATTTTGGGGGGCATGGGGATTTTATGGTTATAAAGTCACATATAGGCTACTTAACTATAGGGTGCTTGTGGATTAATTTTTCGGATAGGATGAGCTTTACGGTTACCATGTATATTGAGATCCGAAAAGGAGACAATTTTTTACAAATCACCAAATTTATAATATCGGACGAGAAAACGGGTAATTTGAATATCGTTATGGGAAATACTGTTCTGTTTCTGTTGACTAAAGAAAGAGGTCATTTTTACAACTCGACTCTCGAAAGACCCGCTCGAACGTTCAGATTCCACATTTTGCATAATTTATGCCGTTTTTAGCTGTGCCTGTACAGTACAATCGCCTGGCTGGCAAAGTTATAAAAGAGTACGGATTGCCAAAAAAGAGGGCATTTGGCGTCCTCGACGGACATTTTTGATTTCCTGAAAAATGACGAAAAGGACGTATGGTGGCCCAATTATAAAGTTACCTGCTCAACTGCAGTTTCTCATTGTGTCGCATGCTCAAAAGTCGGACAAGCAAATCGTACCATGCGACACTTGATCTCACGGGAAAATATTTGAGATGCAATCCGTTGCAGATTCCTTCACCCGGTGCAGCCAATACTGGTTCTTACACGGCCGTAAATGCTACCGGATTTTCACGGCGCCCGGCCTGCAGCAGTCCCGTACGGAGAAGGTTTGCAGATTGCTTAAAGCCAGGGTCGTGCTGCCTGAGTGAGTCTTTACCGTTAGGACAGTGCTCTAGATGGCTGGCAAAAGACGACTCTCAAATATAGCAGGGCTGTTAACTATAGAGGTGACCTAGAGCAGTGGTTCTCAACCTTTTTCTCTTCGCTCACCCCCTTTCGCCCGTTTAACACCACTGCGGACCCCTTCCCCACAGTTTTAGTTCAAATTTAGATCATTATCCTGTAACTGTCATCTGTCTGGTGCAAATATTAACTGTAGGCTAGTGATAAACAGCAACAAAAAAAATTATTGAAAATAGCATCTTTCTATTAATGCAGAAATTGAGAAGACTTCTATTATTTCAAAGCGAATTCTGTAGCTGCATTTCCAAATTACCACTGGTTTAAAGGTAATCGCTGACGATAACCCCTGACGAGTTTCAGTCGAAAATATTCTGGTTTATTTCAATATCCATATCTGCGGACCTCGTTCCAAAGCAAGGCATACTATTTTATAGGAGTGTCGAAGAGAATCGATACATTCGTGCCCTAGCGCGGAGCTACGCGCCCGGAAGAAAGTTCTGGATCCGGGCCAGAGTTCCGGATATAGTCAGGAATCCCAGGAGGACAGATTTCAAAGATAGAGGAGAAACTTTGACATTTTCGCGGATCCGAGCGACCAGACGAATCATGTGCGTGCGATTTTTCATCGTGTTTGGCGAGCTGTCCTAGAACTTGAATTCACTTTACAAAACTAGCAACTAGAACTATTCGCTTTTAAAAAGTGGCAACCAAAATTAGAACTACTGATTTTCCAACTAAAACTAGAACTAGTCACTTTTCAGAATTGGTAACTAGAATTAGAAGTAGAACTATACTCACTTTTTAAGACTCGCTACTAGAACTAGAACTAGTCGCTCTACTAGATACTCACTTTTCAAAACTGGAAACTATAAATGGAACTAAAACTACTCACTATTGAGAACTCGCAATTAAAACTCAATTTGAGTTATACTGACTTTCCAAAAGTAGCTGCTGGAACTAGAACTGGAACTAGAACTACTACCTTTCAAAACTAAAATGTAGAACTAGAACCAGAACTTTCCACACTTTTCAAAATCTACGACTAGAACTAGAACTACTCACTTTTTCAAACTGGCAACTATACAACTGGAACTAAAACTACCCACTTTTGCAAACTTCCAACTAACACTATATTATAACTACTCACTTTCCAAAACTCACAACTACAACTCCTCGCTTTTCAAAACTAGCAACTGACACTAGAATTAGAACTACTCACTTTTCGAAACACGCAAATAAAACTAGAATTAGAACTACTCACTTTTTAAAATACGCAATTAACGCTAGAACTATAACTACTCGCCTTTTAAAACTGGCAACTAGAACTGGAAGTAAAATGCTCACTTTGCAAAAGCTGCAACTACAACTAGAATTAAAACTAGTCAAAAACCAGTAGTTAGTTGCCCGTCAACTAGCTATATTGGTAATTTGCACCTTTCTGCTTGTACTAGTCTTTTCACGGGACTACACCATCTTTCATTTCGATTACTTCAGGAACACGCAGAAGTGCGCCCAGCTCATGCCGAGAAAAAGCGCTCTCTGGTGGCCTAGCAGCTGCTACGACTCATCTGCCCACGTTTTGTGCGAACGAGGTGAGTTTTTCAAGAGTATTTAGGTATAGGTTTTGCGTATTCAGGCTACTCACTACTTGCTTTTCAAGTACTTCCGCTTCTACTAACTTGAATTAATTTAGATTTGTCTTGCATATCACTATACTTGCGTCAGTAATTGAGTAGAAATTGACGACGTTATTTTAGCTTGAGTAGTCACGCAGACTAAATTTACCGCCTCCCTTCCACAGACGCAGACGTAGCCGAACAGCCCGGGTCGCTGAAATGCGGGAAGATACAGACAAAGCACATTGACGTGAGCTCGCACCAGACTTGTTCAAACTACCGGATTTTCGAAATGCGCAACTATAATACTAGAACTAACGACTCTTAAGAAGCTGCAGCTAACTAAATAAAACGCAACGCATGCGGATAACAAACTAAAACGGAACCACCAAATAACTGACAGCTTTAATTACTGAATTGCGAATGAGCTAAGAAATATTCGAGATAAAACTGGTATTTCAAAAAGACGGGGTTTCGAGTTTGAAATGGGGGAGGGGGGGGGCTTCGACCTCCCAAAATCCACTCGTGGCTACGCCACTGTTATTAGTGATGACTCTGAGCTAGCAATGGTTGCGAGAATATCTCACAATAGAAACAGGAATCACGATTCACGCCAAACGAAGACACGTGTTTTCTAGTGGTTTGGCAACTATTTTTCAAGTGTGCAACTCCAACTAAAACTAGGCTACTAACTCTTCAAAATCCCTAACTAGAAATATAATTCTGTCTTTTCGAAATACGTAGCTATAGAACTGGAACAATTCACTTTTCAAAATCCACAACTAGGACTTGAACTACTCTCTTTTCAAAATCCGCAACTAGAACTACTCAAAAAACCATTATAGTTAGCTTACCGCCAACGAACTATAGATTGGTAGTTTATACAAGTCTGGTTCGAACACTTCGTTTTCGCGGTCTTTATTCGAAACTTCCTCGCTTTTTCAGAACTTGATGGCGAGCGAGTATTTCGGCGAGCAAGCGTTTCGCGTGGTAGGTGGCGAGAACGCGGAGGCCGAGCAGTTTCCATGGCAGGTACCCCTATACCAGGATTCCAGGTCTTAGCGTATAAATATACTTATTGAATGGTAGATCTATATGCATGTAGTAGCAAATGTAGTAGGCCAATTTTGTTCAAAAGCAGACAATTCGTCGTTACCTAAATAGTTTACAGCTTCATTTCGTTATGTATCTTTTCCCCTGATTCTCGCCGCGACGAATGAACATATGTCTGCCCGTCTGTCTGTCTATCATACGCTGTATGTTTGCGTTCAGGCGGCGATCCGGTTGCGCAGACCAGAGCGAGCGGACGGGCTCGATGTTTTCCATTTCTGTGGCGGCGCTCTGATCGATCTGCAGTGGGTCGTGTCCGCTGCGCACTGCTTTGCGACCAGGTGCGTATTCGCGGTCCGCGGGGCATATGAGCATACCATCTCAGTGAAAGCAGCGTGTATTCACTTCACACCCACACGGCCGAAAAGGGTAGTTCACGAAAACAGAAGCTAACTCAGAATTATATCGAGGTCATAAAACCTACGCGCTTACGTGCATGCATCGTTTGGATTAAAGTGTTGAACCCGAGTTAAACCGCGGTATCAGTCTGAGGTAAGGTCTGGTTTCGTGTGATATGGGTGTATATTTAAACCCGTATATCAGGGGTGGTATGCGGGCGGAAGTACACATTTCAGCATGCTGCAATTTGACATGAGACGCTTGATCATGGGGGTCAAATCTCGGGTCAGGGTTGGGTTCAGGTTCGATTTATAGTTTGGGATAAGTTGTGATATAGATAAGGAAATCAAATGTTAATTGCCTTAAGCTTCGAAAAATATCAATATGTCTCTCAGTGCAATACAATTCAAAATATATAACTTGCAAGTTACGCATACTTATTACTCAAATATGGAAACCAGCATGATTAGTACGAGTTTTTACAGAGAAAATATGATGCACACGACGAATCCCATTTAGTGATTTCGAATTTGCGCTACCACGACTTTACAATTTGAAATTGTGACAATTATCAAATTGTGACGTTGCAGTCGATTGACATGTATAGCTCTTTGGGAGTTAAAATGGTAAATATAGGGTCAATTTGGCTCTTCGGACGAGAAAGGTTGCCGTGTTCCCGACCTTTTTAAGCTTTTGTAACCCCTGTGCTAATGAGACGCATAACCAACTGTAATTTTTCATTGTGTCGCATGTTCAACTGTTGGGCAACCGAATAGGGTCCATCAAACCACTAGGTGTCGCCAGACTTTAGGTGGTAACTGCCGTTGTTACGTACGCAGAAACCTGTAGGTTACTTTCTGGATTGTGTAAGGGTATTTTAGATGGAAATAATGGCTACAACATATTCTACGTGGACCGTGAGCTCGCTATAATATGAACTAAAACTTCGAAAACTTCTGGTGCTGAGCTGGTAGCCGACATTTAGTTGACAATTTCACATTCTCACCTAGTTATCAAATCGGCCTTATTTCCTTCCGTAGAAGCTTTCCGAAGTTTTATTTCATTTATTCAATTTCTGGGCAGGAATCCGTCCGAGTTCATCGTGCGTCTCGGCGACTTGAACAACGCAGTTGATGACGGCACAGAGCAAGAGTTCGACATCCAGGAGCTGATCGTACACAGCGAATATCGAAGCGTGCCTTCGCACAGAAACGACATTGCTCTCATCAAGCTCAGCAGGAAGGCAGTGTGAGTAAGCTATTGCCACAAAAATCAAGTTCAGTTCGTATCAAACCAGAATTCATCCTCATAAGCACGAGGATGGCAAATGCCTGTACGCAGTGTACACCGAGGCTGACTCGTTTCGCAATATACAGTTCTCTTGTAGCATTTTCATGAAAACCGAAAGTTGGATTAGAATTAGAATTAGAGCATGGAAACATTTCAAAAATTAGATTAGAATTTGATTACCGACATTTCGCTTTATTCAGTCGGAGTAGACGACAAGAAGTATATATCTTAATTCTGATTCAGGTTGAACGACACGGTACAGCCTGTATGTCTGCCCACCCCGAGGTTTACCATTCGACCGGACGGCGAGCGATGTCAAGTCAGCGGGTGGGGACTCACAGATCTCAAGAAAGGACAAGCCTGTGAGTCATAATAGCTTATAAAACCTGGGACCCGCGCGCTTTGTTTCAGAAGCGGCGTGAAAAAATTTGAAAACGCTTATCACGTATAAGTATAGACCTAGGCCTACTCCAATATAACAAAAGAAATGAATTAGAATTTTATTAAAATACTGGTATATCAACAAACAACTTTTTGAACTTGATTTGGAGTTGCTCCGGCAAGCTCGACCAACACATTAACTGCATATATAGTATACGGCCAAATAGATATACTTTCTTAAAATTTTCTATGTGCTAGTTCCCTTAATCAGGGGTGGGCAACTTGCCCAGTCGGCGGGCCTGTTATGAGAAAATGAAGTGCTTGGTTGGACGGATTTCCGAATTGGTACATTAATCGCGTATTTATCCACCTATGCAAGGAATAAATCGTATTCAATGTCAACTTTTATGTTTAAAGCAAAGAGACCAAAACAGTATTGAATGAATTTATGAACGTTATGTACTTCAATAGCTGTTGAAGTCAATGAGACATCGGTGGTCGATCAAAGTTGTCAATAAGCTCTTTATACTCTGGCTGCATATGTTGTACGTAGAAATCCTTAGTAAAGACTGCACATGAACATCAGTTAGATTGAAACGCAGATCTCTCTTGTTAATGTTCATGGTCGAAAATGTCAGCCTAAATCTCACTTTGGATCTTTGATCCGGCTTGAGGCAAGGCATGAGACTGAAGGAGAAAATGGTAAGGCCCGTGCTATAATTTGAAGTAGTAAGCACATAGAGGGATTGCGACAGACTGTGACCACGAGCCATGCACATAATCACGCAAGACCGAAAACTGTCCGCGGGCCGCTCAAAATCGTAGGCAAATGGAAAAATGGAAAATAATGAAATATTATGGAAAATTCACTTCTATCAAAGCATCATGTTTGGTTGCAGCCGCCGCAAAAGTCCTTCAGTGGGTGACCGTGCCGACCATGCCCGACGCGCTTTGCTCGGAGAGGTACAACCGCAGAACCGAATACTTTGTCGAAGAGAAAATGTTTTGTGCCGGACATAGGGCAAGTCTGGGTTTCTTCGAATTTTGTGATCACGGACCTTTTCAAGCTCTGTGGGCGGTGGCGTGTATACTTGTACTGCACCGTAGGCCTACAGAAAAAATTAAACAGTGGGGTCTTCATTTTGCGACCCAGTCTCGATTCGGGCTGTTTGATGTGATGTGTAAAAAGTTACCCCATGATTAAAATAAGGTCATGACATCAGATTTGGACAAATAGAGAATTTTTAGCTTTACAAATCGGATTAGAATTGGAATTAGAGCTACACGCTTTTCCAAATTACATTAAAATTAAAATTGTAGCGGCACAGTTCTTTCCAAATTAGATTAGAACTAGAACTGCAGTTCGCGAAAACTTGGAAATTGAATTCAAATCAAGTTCATATCGAATCAGATATCATTCTCGTAAGCCCGAGTATGGCAAATGCCTGTAAACAGTGTACAGCAGGCTTGGCTCGTTTCGCACTATACGGTTCTCCTGTAACATTTTCAGGAAATCAAAAAATTAGATTAAAATCAAAATGAGAGCTTGGAAGTATTTCCAATTTAGACTAGAATTAGGATTAAAGCGAATAGGCATTTCACAAATTAGATTAGAATTATATCACCGGCACTTCGCTCACAAGGTAGTCATAGTGCCATTCACAGCGTGATTCCTTTACCCTTTTAAAATCGGATTGCACCAGTGCAGTCAGTCAACTTCATCTGGTAATATCTTCATTTATGTACGTCTTAGCGGACTCATTTTGGTTTGTACGAAAAGTTAGCAATCTTCTGATTTATATGATACCTAATTCGAAGGTATAAGACATGACAATTTTTGAGCACCGACGATTTTACATGAGGAGTTCCTCCGAAAATACGCATGCAGAATAAATTGGTTATCACCTAAAATTTCCAGATATTTTCCGAGTGGGAAATAGAATCAGAAATTCTGCCAGAACATCAGAAGTCGACTGGTACGGTATTCTGTGTAATTTTTCACCGTTTCAAACATCAAACCTTGTTCTTGGGAGTATTATGAGGGGGTTTGGTAATGTTAGTCACGCTTCGGTGATTTTCAAGCACATGGTCAATTTCGTGACTGAATATGAGTCGTAAACTGACTTACTATGCCTGCAAATGGTTGGATACGACAAGAGAGAGTGTACCACGTTGTTTCATGCCATTAACTGGGCGTTAGGAGTCCGATTCGGTATTGATCTTGAACTTGACCATTATGACCATACTCACTGACCACGCCCATATGTAAATTTTCATGTATTTTTGATTTTTCGATATTTGGCGAGCCGCGCGGTTTATGGCCATGGTTGACGGCTTGTTCGAAACCAGGCAGCGATGGCTCCGCACTGATGCATCATTTTTGACTCTCAGACGCTATCCTAGGGGGTCGGTCTTGAAAAATGAGAAAGAGAAAGAGAAATTTTAGAGAAAAATTGGTTTGTTTAGTCTTATAAAAAAACCTAGACATGTCTTGAGGTGTCGATCGAGGGCGGACACGGTAGAGGGATATAGTCCGCCCACTTTTAAACTGAAACAGCCCAGATTTAAATCTTGCTNAGGTCACGGTATGAATTTGAAAAGTGATGGTCAGTTTCGCGAAAACTGACCCGATTTCAAAAGGGTTAAGGATGATAAGGTTTTGTAGCTTTTTGATGATGTTTTTCAACATTGCCCTTTCGAAGACCCCGCAAAACTAGTTGGCGGGCCCCATTTAAAGAACCTCTGGAGTAAGCGCTTTCTCCTCCCGCGAGACAAAAACTGGGTCCCAACTCCTGATATTTTGCAGAGAGGAGGTAAAGATTCATGCTCGGGCGACTCCGGAGGACCGTACGTTTGCAGGAACAAGGACGACGGGAGATATGCTCTGGCGGGAGTGGTTAGTTTCGGTGAGTGACTCCAAATCAGGGTTATAATGACTCGAGTAGCAATTTCCTAGCGACTCGACTTGACTCGAGTCCTTTTCTCAAGCGTGGAAAACGACTCGAGTCGACTAGAGTCAATTTCTGTATACTTGAACTCAAGACACTGCGCATGAATCGACCAAGTCATACGACTCGACACATTCTATATGACTTAATTCAAGCCTCGTTTATCAGGACCGGTACTTGAAAAGTAGGCCCTCAAACTGTCTTTTGTCTGTTTGAATTAGCTTTGTTCATAGTGACAAAAACGGGTATATAATGAATGGGAGGTATTCAATATGACACAAGAGTTTCAAAAAAGTGACTTGACCTCGGCAATGAATAGTGAACACTTGGACTTGGACTCTGACTTGACTCGGGGGTGAATGGAAAATGACTCGAGTGGACTCGAGTCAAACCTATAATAGTGAGATTGACTTGTGACTCGAAACCTTGTGAGTTTGTTACAACCCTGCTCGCCGCCTCTGTTGAAATTTTGAATGACGCAGAATTCTCGCCATTTCAGGCATCGGTTGCGCCCACAAAGTCTACCCCGGAGTTTACACGAACGTACGGAATTATATACCGTGGATAAAGGAACAGGTTGCGGCGTCCGGCGACTTCGACATACTCTCCGCCCTCATTCCGTCATAATGCCAATGTTATTCTGTCTACATCATATCTGAATAGTATATTCATATTGAAATATTCCCGAATATAATGTTGCTTCCAATTCTCTACTAGTTGTTGACAATTACCCCTGACAGCCGAAAAATATTCGGGTTATTTCAATTTCAATATATTATTCAATTGTATATTGAAGTTCTGTACCTACAAGAAGCTGAATAACATATCTCCATACGTCTATCAAAAATCGACATTTTGCAACAAGCAACGAATCGCTGTAATGTTTCTCTAGCTCAGACTTGGACAGAAAGATAATTCTAGTTGTCTATAATTAGACTAGAACGAAATACAAGAAATCTAATTTGTGAAATATTTCTATTCTCTCATTTTAGTACTAATCTAATTTCTGGCTGTCCTGAAAATGCTGCAGGAGAACTGATAGTGCGAAACAAGCCATACCGCGGCGTACAGACGTTTACCATCATACTTCCGAGAATGAACAATAATTTGTTATGAAACGAACTTGATTTCTGATGCAGAATTGAATTCACATTCCAAGTCTTTGCGAATTCAGAAATTCTAATTCTGATCTAATTAGGAATAAAACATTGTAGCTATAATTCTAATTGCAATCAAATCTGTAAAAGCTGAAAATTTTCTGATTGCCCACCTCTTCTAGTCCCATTCTCTCAAAAGCGAACTCTCACACTTATCCTCGCACTAGCTTAACGAGCGTGATGTCATAGAAAAAAAGAAATCTCGGAAAGCGATATGCCTCATTTTTTCCGAGAATTATTGCAATTAGTAGCGCGGAGACGGGATTACGTAATGGCTTTGGTTCCGCTTTCGTGTAATCGCGTCTGGACTTCATTTCTGCAAAACGAGGCTGCAACTGTGTGTGGGGTGAGGCGTTATGATGGCGCTCAGTAAGAAAGCATTTCTGGCATGTTCTGGAGGCGTTTTTCTAATGATTGTTTCCAGACGTAAAGTGCAGATAGAAATCGCGGTGCAACGCAGATCGGGCTGGGCATAATGATTTGAGTAAAATCCGGACCGAGTGTTAATTTGTATAATTCGGGCAGNGAGAGATGATTNTNTTCGAGTATTGAAATGATGCGCTCCTTGTTGAACTGAATTTACCAAACCAACGAGAATTATAGTTTCGATACGATTTTCCACTGTGGAAGCCTTTAAACTTCGATTGGCTGTATCGCAGCATACGAAACATGTAGTTCAAAGCTACGCCAGTTAGTGGAAATGACATATCTGTGCACTTGCAGTCATGATCAACCTACAGCATTGTACAAAATGCAATGAGTTTGGTATGGTCGAAAAAATACCACATAATCTTTAATCTGATGGAGAACTGGCATTATACTTTGTGGTTGCGTAAAAGGTAGCCTACACATTTGAACTTCCCTCGTCATTCATACTGCTGTGCCATCATAATAAATGATACTCAACTCGATTCAGAATCGAATCACTCAGGCACTCAATTTTCCCTAACGCTTAAACTTACGAGCAAGTTCTGTATGTAGATCTGATCTAGAAGCAATCACAGGCGTATGTTGAGAGAGGCAGAGTGAGAATCTTGATATGTCAGCCGCGCAAATCAACGAGTTACATGATAAAAACACAGTTCGGTGGAATGGGATACACAGATAAGGAGACGTGAGGCTCGATATGACTGGAGCTGAGTGTGCGTTGCCTTTTGACAACGCTCGATAAACTAGGTATGGTCGAAAGAATACCAAATTTCAAATTATCCTTTATGTGTTGTGGAACTGGCGTAAAAGGCACAGATTTGATATTTCCATATCATCAATATTCTTACAACGTCATTATGACAGACAATCCAAAATACTAGACTCGGCTCTGAGCCTACTACCCGATTCAGAATCGAATCACTCAATTACTTGCTTTCGCCGAGCCGTACTAANAAGCCGATCTGTTTCCAGTATCTATCTACGTGCAAAACAAACTTCCGAAATGGTCAACACATGTCTGCAAGTCGCCGGTGAGTAACTATAATGTTACGTTGACGTTATTGTGACGATGACCTAGCCTAGAAAGTCCATCTAGCCATTCTAACGCTATTGGCGCGAGAGACTGTGGTTCTAGTCTCGGTAATGTCACATTGCGACGTATCGGAAGTATAGATGCGTTAAATGTTTATATGTGCTACATAATAGGCTATGTTCTACGACGTCTTTACAAAATAAAATCCTGATGAAGGACTCATGAAAAAGCGAATGAAAAGAGCCAAGAAAATACGTTCAGAAATAAATACAGCTGAAAACATCAAGACCGAACATACTGTTACATTGGGCACTATAGGCCCAGGTGGATGTCACATGTCTNTGAGNCCGTAATACAGCGTGGTGCTTAAAAACACCTGGCTTGTGCAGTCTTTTTGCATATCTTTTTGTCGTGTGAAAATCGTGTTGTAATGGTCTTGTTCTCAGAGGTGGTCAGTAACGAAGTACTTCTACTTTCTCGAAGTACTCAAGTAGGTTTCCTCTACTTCTGCTACTTACTCAAGTAGATCTGATTTTCACTACTTCTACTTCGTAATATTTTGTGAACTACTTACTTACTTTTCGCTAATTTCAGTTTGTCAAGTAGAAGTAGTTTAATACCCCAATAAGAAAGATAGCCTAAGGAATTTCGGGGCTGTTTTCACGTGATGCCCACATTTAATTTTCATAAAGTCATATATATATATATATATGGACTTTTCAATTAGATAAAATAAAAAAGGGCAAAAGAAAACAGGAGACAAAAGAACATCGAGATAATCAGTTTTGGGCTCGTGTTAAGCGTCTCCAACGTAGGCGGTCGTGGGCGTCTTCAAGCGACATAAAGTCATGTAATACCCAGAATTTTCGTTACGCTTCGCGCACTGTAGATATGGAGTAACGAATATGTTTTAGGGAAAGTATCGCTGAATATAATTTAGATACCGGGTTGCGTGGTTCCGTTCACACCGCATTGTCGCCTACATCAAATATTTCATCACAGTAAGTATGGCCCCCCATAACGTTTGAAACTAACGTTTCGCAATCTAGAAATTACCTACTATACCTAGCAGCCCATCACGTGTCCTAATCTGGAAAAGTGGACTTTGACTTTTTTTAACGTTACACCTGTTTTAGCAGACCACCGTTGAAACTTTCTGGACAAAAGACATGAAATATATTTTCCGCTTTTTAGAAGTAGTATTTGTATTTTTCTTTCAATTACGAGTACTATACGTTGAATTCTAATTATAGTTTCAGTTCTATTGTCTGGAAAACATACATGTTGAAGTATAAAAGCAAGTGTATTAATGCCATATATTTTCCGAAAATAAAGCTATACACTATATGGCATTTTTACGATCTGCCATATTTTTAATTAATCGCGCGAAGTGTTAAAGCTGTATCCGACACAACTTATCCGTATTGCTCTTTGACTACTACGGGAGAATATGGGAGAGGGCGCCATGTCATGATAGTTTCGAAAACGGGCTGTTCGAGTAAACAATGGATTAGCATCGCATTTCCATATCAATACTATCATTTGCATCCCATGATGCGGACGAATGCTTATGCTGTCAAAAATTGACACCTCCTGGTATGCATCAATATGAATCAAGCACCCTTTCACCTTTCACAAAGCTCCATTTGCAGCTTTTGACAGTTCATGCGAACGAATTACGATCGTTTTCACAACTACTTACTTACTTGAGTAGATTTGAA
>ATSW01012152.1:0-17036 GCA_000444245.1 Botryllus schlosseri | reverse complement strand
TCTCAGATGCCCTGTGTGCCTTGGCAGTCTCAGAATAGCGTAAACGTTGAGTGAATACACTGTAAACTAAATTAGTGCGTTTAGCCAATTTTTACCCTAGCGTAAGGTGTAAAATCACGGCAGTTTCAGGTTGTAAAATGTGATTTGACACCATCCCGATGGATGAAATATATTTGAACACACCACTCCTTATTGTATACTACTAGGGACGTATAGTGAGTGCTGTTTTCTTGTACACCCCCAACTAACTCCACTATACCCATGGGATACACATATCCGTAATAATTGGTGTATTTAATTCATTTTCACCCATTAGAAGGATGTGAAAGCATAATTTTCCCACTTGAAAATGGAGTTTACGTGATCCACGCCTACGATATACTGGAAATATGCTGAATACACCTGTAGATTCGCAGTCTGCTTACCTGTAACGTTCCAAGAATGAGATCGCACTAGTGACGTTCCGATGGCGGTGTTCATCACGTCATTAAGAGCGCATTCCCGGTGGTGATAATATTTCAAACCGAGGCGCTATCGCGCGAGTGTTTGCCGAGAGGAAGCGAATGAGATATGAAGCTTGTGTTGGTTTTGGAGGCCTTTGATCGCGTCCAGCCCTACAGCTCGCCCTTATCGACACCACCCATGAATTTTCGATTCCCTATTTCCTTAATCCCCTTAATTACGATGCGTCAACGGTGACGCGATCGCAGGGTATATGATCCACTGGATCACAGATGAGCAGAATCTAAAATCGAAATCCTATTTCGGATTTTAGATTCTACTCCCTGTCTCAATCTACAAGTAACTTTGTCTCATGTTGAATTCCTAGTCCGGTAATGGCTTGGAGTTACAAATTTCAACGTCCAACTGAATAATGTACTCATGTCGCAATAGAGACGACTATTTTCGGCCGACTCTAGTCGGGGATGTTTGTGAGCAACCAACTAGCAGAGAATGTAAAAGAACTTTGTGCATCAACAGTCCTACCAACAAATTTGACTTCATTGGCATAATACCATTGATATGCAAAGTTAGTTTCAAACCTCCGCTAGCTGCTGAAAATACTCGGGTTTATTTCAATATGAATGTGTTATTAAATTGTTCAAAAGTCGCACGAACGTTTAAATTGGTTAGAAATTCCGTGTCCCAGTCCAAATCGAAACCTAGCCTCAAAATAATCTGATCTAAATCCGGGAAAATCATCAAATCTGTTTATTTCTAATCAAAATCAATACTCATATCTGTCCCGGATCAGAATATGAAATCTTTGAACCGTGGATAATGTCCAGTCGAGCGTGACCTCATGTTGTTTTAGGCGGAGATGTTTTGAAGGCCGCGATTAAAGTTGTCGGCCCGTGAACTGTGACCGAACAATGAACGCTTTTTGTGTAAGGGGGTTGGGTAAATCGCGATCAAAGGAGTGCCGACAGTCGGGGCGTTCGTAAGACAGCCCCGGTATGCGGGGTTCGCCAGCGATGAGCGTGTTNNATATCTTCATTAATTTTGGATCCAAGTCCAAGTCTNTTANTGGCTCGAATTTNACCAAAGAGTCGCGTGAAAATGAAAACCTCCGANAAATTTCNTGTCCCAGTTCAAATCTGAATCCATCTTCAAATTCATCTTAAATCGAAGATTCTGTGGGAGTAGAAATTCAGTATGCAATACATTATGTCNNTNNCTNANNNTTAATGGTCAGCAGCTAGCGGAGTATTGAAAATAACTTTTTACATCAACAAATATGACGTAACCGGCATAAAAATTCGAGTAACAGATGGCTTAAGCTCGATGTACTATTTTTAGATTACACACAAACTCCTTTTCTTGGCACAAACTAATCTTAAATCCGATCCGAATCCGGCCAAAATCACTAAATCCGGTATTTTTAACTCTAAATCTATGCTCATCTCTGGTCAGTGGTTAGTGAATCTTCATATTGATAGCGTGCGTGAGAGCCAAAGTTACGAGCAGATGCGCGTTAATACCACCCTTTTGAATACGCGACATCTGTTCACAATATATTTGTATGGCTATTCAAAAGTCATACCGCTCTCAATATATAAAGATCTTTTGGATTGTATGCTAGTTGCTGACGATTACCCTTGCCCTACCGAAAATATTCGTGTTTATTTCAATACAAATATATTATTCACTTGTATATGGAATTTCTGTACCTTCAATAGTCAATTTTATAGCAACATTTCAACAATTTTTACGCGTATATGATCTATGTCACATTATTGACGATTTGCTCACTGTTAATCTTGGTAATACGTTTGTTGATATACAAAGTTGTTTTCGATTCTCTACTAGTCTTTGACGATTACCCATGCGGAAGATATTCGGGTTTATTTCAATATGAATATACTGTTCCATTGTGCATTGAATTTAAAACTATTTTAAAACTATTTTTTTATTCAAAGCTTAACGTCGCCGTAGTAACAGCAGATATGAATCTTGTAAAACAAGTCACAATTCTGCTAGTGATCCAAAACGTCCACGCTAATACAATCGGCGGACTAAGCACAGCATCGAACAACACACAGACAGACGAACAGGATCACAGAGAACACGGACTATCAACTGGGAGTAATTTAGTGACAAAGCAAAAAATATCGATAGCTATCGACGAAGACGAAAATGCGGACGAAATGGACGAAATGGAGTCTTCAGAAATCTTACTACGATCCGTGACGTCACCAAAGTTCGATTCCGCACATTTATCGAGAGTGAAACGGGGCAGATCTGCCAGAAAAAAGGTTAGTTTTCATATGTTTTTTCGTGTGACAAAAGCCGAAAGCCGTTCAATACAGAATCGATTTGTTTGTATTCTCCATCTTGGTGGTCCGTAAACCCCGATTTGGGTCGTTTTACCTCAAAAAGACGCGTTTTTATAGCTTGCGCGGGACGGGGTCGAATTTCTCCCCCGTATTATGATAAGGCGACTGACGAAGTGTAAAGAAATAGGTCCAAAGGTTAATTTGAGCGTAAATTGCTTTTGACAAGAAAAATGGCAACATTTCGCCCGAAATCCTTTGCGGGGAGAGGCTTTTCTTTATCGCGACTAAAACTTTGGGGCACGAATATGGCGTTTCTCTGCTTGCATAACGACATTCATGCAATAGTACAGGTGTTATAACTAGTCATACTGTGTCATATAGTGGGTTTATTAATGAATCTGTTTGAATCACTTTAGTGTGGCGATAACTATTGAAAGCGGCGCCAGAAAAGTCTTAGAGTTATATTAATAAATGTGTGTTTTGATTAAAGCTACTATAGCTAATACGAGAATCGTTTATACGCTCAGGATTAATATAATGTCGGATTTGGGACACGTCAATTAATGCATAGAGGACTGCTGCGGAGTCACAAACGCGACTAATATATAGACTAGACTAGTTGACACAAATTTCTTTTTAATCCTCTATTAGTTGCTGACGATTACCCCTGAGTCTGACAGCCGAAAATATTCGGATTTGTATCAATATCAATATATTACTCAATTTTATATTGGAGTTCTGTACCTCCAAGCGTTAATGTCATATTAGAGAATTGAAAATAAAATTGTACAGCAGCAGTAGTAACACTAAGTTGTCAGAGCAAGTCATAACGCGGCATAGATGTAAACCATCACAGTGTGAAATTCCCATGTATTTCTGGTAGAAGACAGAAAAATGGCAGGGAGTGTTGAGTCGACGCCAAAACATTCTGCCATATTTGAAGAGCTTCTTGGAAGCACAGAACTTCAATATGCAATTGAATAATATGTTCGCATGAACTAAACCCGAATATTTTCGACTATCGGGGGTAATCGTTAGCAACTAGTCTTGGAAAGAATATGGTCATATTTGAACTGGAAATTAGAGCGACCTGACTAGTCAACTGCACCTGCTTCCCGGGTCGAAGATATCTCGAATTATTCCCCATAAGTGATTGTAGTGGAAAACGATGTTGATGTACAATCCAGAAAAATAAACATTCGGTGGATTTGAAAGGCGGAAATATTTTATCTCTTCGCCTGATTAGACGCGATTACAAGCCGAACAGTCTGGATAAATAATCGTTTCGCGCGCGTCCGATTCCCCGCGGAGTTCAATAAAATGCCATTGTGACGTATCGCAATGTTTCTGGCGGCAACGCGCGAGGTTATCGGGCGGCCTTATCAAATGAAAATACGCTAATCGCCGAATTCGCTCGCAATGATTCAAGAAATAATATTGTGAAAAACACGGGATGACGCGTCCGAGTGTCTTCGAATGAGTCGATATCGGAATGAGTGTTTCTAGATGAGGTACTGCGTTTGAAAAGCATGACAATGTTATATCTAATTCTCTACTAGTTACTGAAGAATACCATTGACGAGTGTCAGCCGACAATATGTGGTTATTTTAATATGAATATATTAATCAATTGTGTATTGAAGTTCTGTACCTCCAAGAACCGCTGAGGTGCGAGT
Source organism: Botryllus schlosseri (assembly GCA_000444245.1). NCBI lineage: Eukaryota > Metazoa > Chordata > Ascidiacea > Stolidobranchia > Styelidae > Botryllus > Botryllus schlosseri. The sequence goes on along the minus strand of ATSW01012152.1, from coordinate 12,583 downwards.
GTATCTAAATTTCGACTCAATTTACGTCATTTTGTTACGGTAATGTTAAAAGTGGGATACATGTAAAGCGATGCAATTCTCTTTGGATTATCGGATATATTTGATAGAGAGGCTTTCCGTGAAAGGAAACATCTGTGGCACGAATCGCTCGNCGNAGAGGCGCAGCTGTTCCCGTTTTCCGGCTAGAATATTGTGATCTGTAGGACGATTTTGGTGTTAATTAACGTATTACACGAGTAATCTCGACTAAGCACTTTTCCGGGTTCTATTCCGGACTGGATACGCCGATTTCNCTGTCGATTCATCGATTATTTCAAAGGGTTTTGCGACTTTGANTATCTATGAGATTTCCATGCAAACGCGCGAAATCGAACTTCAAAGGCGCGCGGCTGAAATNGTCGACTTTCGGCGGAATTTAATTAAGTCCGCGCTTCTGCCGGTTGTGATCCGTCAAAGCTTGTTGAGTGACGACATGATACGGAGGTTGCTGAACAAAAAATTGTCTCTCTTTAGTCACAGTATAACTGTGTGAACGATATGGAAAGTTCGGATATGTACCATTTATGCGACCACAGACAATATAATGCCAGATCTACATCACATTAAATATAATTTCAAATATGTTTGACCATACCTATTTCGCTGGATAGCTTCTTGGAGGTACAGAACTTCAATATACCATTGGATAATATATTCACACTGACATAAACCCGAATATTTTCGGCTGACACTCGTCAGGGTAACCGTCAGCAAATAGTAGAGAATTGAAAAGAACATTGTATATCAGCAATCGTATCACCACGTGACGTTAAGTGCATTCCGTGAACAGTGGATACGTGAACTCACTTTTAAATTGCGATATAGCGACTCATCCAGTGCCTCGAAAGAAATAGTTTGAGACGCTGGCATTCATTCAACTTATTCTTCACGCAATCTACAACCCGCCGATTAAATTCGGCCGATTGCGATCCGGCAAATTCGTTGACAAAAGACGCGAACCGCAAAACTCCAGCTATTCACCAAAAGAATGTAAAAATCAGACCTTCCGACCGGAATTGGAAGGCTTGTTTCTTTCACTGCGAGGTCGACTGACTTTATTGCCGACCAATAATTACAACTTGACTAAAAGCCGTTTCGAAATGCGCCTTTCCTTCCTTGATCGAGAAATAAATTGGCGCCCTTTTGATTGGATTAGTCTGCTTAACAAACTGCCTTGGGATGATCAAAAGAATACTTTTGTGTAACATCTGCTCAAATAACGCCTTCGAAAAATTTTTCAACATGCATATCGTTCGAGTCGGATTAAACTTTTCGTCTCAAACAAACCGCGGGAAAGCGAGTCTGTGTGACATCACTAACTGGATTAGCGATAAACAACGTTGTTTTGGAACAAGTGTCGCGGCTTAGAGATTGATATCGTTGATGTTACGCGAGATGTCAGTCCAACGGACTTTGCAAGATGCGAGGAATGTTGATATTTATACTTTTTATATTTCACTGCTAACAGTAAAACATATCATATTTGGTGATGGGATTGTTGATATAGAATTTTCTTCAGTTTCAGTCGAAAATATTCGGGTTTATTTCAATATCAATACATTATTCAACCGTATATTGAGGTTCTTTACCACCAAGTTTTTCTTACCTCTCTACTGGCTGCATACAATTACCCCCGATAATATTTGAGTTTATTTCAATACGAATACATTTTTCAATGTGTCTAAGTTCTGTACCTCAAAGAGTACCTTGAAACGGTGTTATTTCCGAAATACCGAAAATAGGTGCCAATACGAGCGAATTTTGATATTTTCCAAGTAAACACGGATCCAATTTTCGGTGTCACCCTCTTTTTCGATTATGACATAACGTAAACGCCATGCGTAATCATTGAAAACGTCAAGATTTGGCGCGCCGTGTCATCGAGTTAGGTATTTGAGAGTGACAAAACAAGAGTGATCGAACATGCGGCGACCGGGGTTTGATCTGGCCTTAAGCCGCGTTTAATCCCTGAAACAGAGTTAGGCTCGCTTGCAAAAGATTCGCTGAATATCAATTCGACGAATTTGCATGTTACGTGAATATTAATTTCTATCGAATCGAGAGTCGGTAAATATTCTAACCTCATTCATCATTTTTGAAAAAATAAATTGATGTTTCTCGGGATAGAAGCGAAAAAAACGCGGCTTAAAATTTCAAGAATGTTTATATTTTGCGGTAATTTGAGATGAATAGTTAGGGTTTCAAAAGATTTTCCCGACGATAATAAATCACCGCTAAGTCCGAGACGGTTTAGGACGACTCTAGGGTGACCAAAAGAAATACGATTGTCAACCCATAGTCGAAATGTTGTGCATGATTGCCTCACAATCAAAACGAGTATTTGGAGATCAAATCTTTGTATAATTATGATTTATTAAACGTTCAGAGTGGCACTCATCAACTGTTCTTTCCTATTCTCTATTAGTTGCTGACGATTACCCCTCACGAGTGTCAACCGAAAATATTCGGGTTTATTTCAATATGAATATATTATTCAATTGTGTATTGAAGTTCTAGCCCCAAAATCTTGTGCACCACGGACTAAAATTAAGAAAAATTGCATTCATAGATGAGCCTACTACTATAGAAACTTTGTACAGCTTCGTGGAGGTACAGAACTTCAATATTCAGTTGAATAGTATATTCATATTGAAATAAACCCTAAATTTTTCAGCTGACACTCGACAGGGGTAATCGTCAGCAACTAGTAGGGCATTGAGGACATTGTATCTCCTCAATAGTACCAGCAAGTTTGTCAGTGAGAGGCGCTTACATATAATGTGACCTGGATCATAGAAATGTAAAGTTTGTTGATATAAAATATTTGATATGAATATTAAAGAGATTCTTGGTGGTACAGAGCTTCAATATTTAATCGAATATTATTTTGATATTGAAATAAACCCGAAAATTCTCGGCTGACACTTGACAGGGGTAATCGTCAGCAATTAGCAGAGAGTCTGTGTATCAGGAAATCCATTTTGGAAACGTACAAAATATCATCGAACTACTTTATGTTGTTATGGCAACCTTATTCCTTTCGGTGCCAGACATTTTAACGAAGGAAAAGTCAACGTGTTACTGTTTTTGCTTTGTCTTTGTGATGTCACTTCGCGACTGGATTGTGATGTCAGGTTGTTTTAATTTCTCGCGCTATCAACACCGCGGTATGCAGATAATGGTTTGCGTTTCCTTAACCGGACACGAAACCGAACCGAAGTATTCGGCATTAGCACACAGCCGTTATGTTCTGAAGGCTTTTCATAATATCCGAGCCACAACACCTTTTAAAACGCCTTTTCCGTTACTTTGAAATGGTTTTTGAGGCTGAAAACACGATAAGCGTGTCGCGCGCGCCACCAGCCTTTCATCTGCACTCGAGCAGAAAGAAAAACAATCAAAATCTTCCCATCTCAACTCGGTTTCCTCTATGATTCGCGTGTCTGCGGCCGGCATGCAGTGATGTCACAACAGTCCTGGGCGATAAGGGAGATAATTCTTACGAGTGTGTCCGCAGGTGTGTCTTTTGTGAGCGCCAAAAAGTGGCGATTATCAGCGCCTTTGTGACCGCCTACAACTTCCGAAAACTCCAGCTGTTTTGGGACCCAACAGCTCTCAACTTTGGTGTACAATTGGTGTATACTTTGGTGTACAATTGAATGATATCTTTGTAGAGCTTCTTGGCCTACAGAACGTCAATCTACAATTGTATAGTATATTCATATTAAAATGAACCGCAATATATATTCTGGCTGACACTCGCCAGGGGTAATCGTCAGCAACTAGCAAATTATCGTAAAGAACATTGTATATCAATAACCGTATCACCAAATATGACATCGCCGGCACTTTAATTCGAAAAATCGAGGCGAACAGATGGGGTTAAGCTCAATTTACTATTTTTAGGTTACACATGAACGTACTATAGTATAAATATAACATTCGTCTATACTTTAGAGAGTTACAAAATGAAATGTCGAAAAGTTTGAGAGTTAGATCGTGAATAAAACTTTTCCTGTTTCACAGAAATGCGATCCGTCGAGTCCTGACAGCTGCAGGAGGGGACGGAAGAAAACAAAAAGGCGCCGAAAGACAAAGAGTAGGAGAAGGAAGAAATGTAAAAGAAAAGGCAAGGGGCGCAAAAAGGGCTGCAGAAAGAGCCCCAAGTCGACCAAGAAACCCCCACCTATCAACATCACAAATCCGTTAACACCAGGTGAGATTCAACTCTGTCGGGAACTCGAATCGGACTCGAGTGTTAATTCTAATGATTCGAGTAGCGCAGTGAGATATGATTTTTTCCAGTACTGAAATTATACGCTCCTTGTCCCTAAGAGCTAAATATACCAACGAAAATAATAGTTTAAATACTATTTCCCATCATGAAAGGCTGTAAACTTCGATTGGTCGTATCACAGCATCACGAAACATGCAGTACAAAGCTAGTCACGACATTCGGTAGCCTAAAATCTACCATCAGTTCTCGAGATCAAAATGTGTTTGTATTCGGCTTGTTATTTGCACAGCAAACGCGATTGTCACCTCGCGTATGACGTCACAGGCTTCTTAAAATCACCAGCGGCCTGCGACTNTGATGCGGTCGCGAAAACATTGCNAAAAACCGTTCCCGTGCACAATGGAATCTGCAGTATATTGGGCATGTCATCGGAAAACTACACCTGTTCCGTCCTAAATCTATTTGAGAACATTGTTTACCGAGCGCGCTACATGAATGGTTAGATCAAAGGGCGGCAATAAAGCGACTCCATATTTTTCTTGCTTACTTTTAGCACTCTGTCCTCAACATGAAAGAGAGCGCCGACAAATATTTTGCGCCGGCAGCCCGATGTTTNGATGTTCTAATCAATGGCCCGTCGCTTGACGCACGTGCTACAATTTTAAAGCCCAATGTATAATTACCATCTTCCACGCGAGACATGTCATCCCCTATCAGCTTTGATCTAGTGCCTTTAAAATTATTATCTGTCAGGAGATTAGCGAAATATCCCTCTTAAAACGCGACAGATCTCGCCGACTGAGGGCAATTTGCCACCAATTTCCTGAATGTACGTAATGTAATTGCATCCACACTCATTACCGACGCAATGCGGTTTCGACGCTTTACGCGCGCGCGTTTTGAGCGATCGTGGCGTCATATAACAGCAACAACGAAGTACTTCAAGTAGGTTTAGCTACTCGGAATGCTTCAAGTGGTTATGATTTTCTGTTCAAAAATATCTTATTTGTCAAATTTTACCGGGTACCTGATAAAATTGTGACGCGCACGCACTGCCCCAAAAAAAGCACCAATTTTGACTCAACTCCATCCAGTTGAAGCGAAGTAATTGGAGCGCAAAATTTCGTATTTGAAAATATAGTATTCACGGTGGCAAATTCTTCAATTATTTATTATAGATCTACCCACCGTAAATACTATGATTTGAAAACCTGAATTTTGAACAGCAATAACTTCGCTTCTGCGGGTTTGAATTGAGCCAAATTTGTTGTGCATCGTTATTTTTTCAGACAACTTAACAATTTCATGGTGTAGCACTAGAATTTGAAACTTTTTATATCCATTTTTATTGATTCAATTAAAAACTTTGTTCTTATATAGCGATACTTCTATAGGATGGAATTCAGCCAAAATTGGGGTGCAGTGTTTTTTAGGCAACTGAACAATCTCATCTAGTAGCCAATAAATTTGAAAAAAATAATTTTGAACAACGCTATTCTATATCTACTTGATAGTTTTCAGTTTCTGAAACAAGACTATAAGCTTAGAATAATCGCCTTTTTAATTACTCGTAAATCGATGTTTCTACTTCTACTTGAGCTCTAACCGCACTGTATTGAACACTTCTGTATAACAGTTGATTTGACATCTGCAGGACGGGAAAAATGTATCCGTACTCTGGAGTGCCCGGTGGGACACTGCTGCGCGCGGCATCACAACATGAAGATTTGCAAGCCCATGAAAAAGGAAGGAGATGTAAGTACAGTACAATACGCATTGCACATACATGGGTTGAAAATAGGTGTATTTATCATATTTTCACTATAGAAAGGCTGAAAATCATGTAAACACCTCTTTCAGATGGAAAAATATGCTTTTTGGATTTCTGGGGTGTTCCACCCAAACAGAACCCACTACACCCCTATCCACAAGGATTGGTGTAATTGACTCATTTTTACCCTTCGGAGGGGTGTGAAAGTGGAATTCGTACCTGAAGATGTGTTTGCCTGATTTGCATTATACGTTAAGGCGAAAATCAGCGAAATACACGATTGTCGATTACACGTTTTCCGGTGGAGATGTGGAAGTGCCAAATCAACAACAAGAAATAGAACTAGAAATACTATAAAAACAGTAGTTAGTGGGCCGTAAAGAAACTAACTACAGATTGCATGGTATAGTTTGCGCGGGTATGAAAAACACTCTACCTGGGGAAATGCAAAAAACGCCTTTTTGAGCGAAAATGCGAAAAATAAAGACTTTTTCGGGTGGCTTCTTGGATGGAAACGATTAAAAAGATCACCTCTATATGTGGGTTAGAAGAAAACTTTACGGTTGGCTAATTTACGCATTCCTTTTCCAGATTTGCGCACGACCGCGCCGAAAAAACCGCAGAAACGTGGACCGCTTCCAAATGTGCGAATGCGAGGAGGGCCTCGTGTGCGAGCACGGCGACAAAGGCAACACCCGGCTTTTCACTTGCCAGAAACCTACGTGACACACAGGAGCCGAGGGAGAACCCCCATAAAGCGGGAAAGGCTTGAATTGCTTCTGGAATTGCGACAACGGCGCAAGGCAAAGTCGCGGGTGAAGTCAGAGCGAGGAAGACTGCTGGGGTGTAGCTGACGTCACAGCGACGCCACAATGCACAGTGCAAATGTCAACAGTGAATAGCGCAATATCGTGTTTCCCTTTTTCTACAAAATGATTGTCACGTGCATCCCCTTCATTGATTTCTTTTTCTGTTTTGGAATGCAATTTTCAGTCACAACACCACTGTAAAATGATCTTATATTATAAGCCGCTGCCAAATGAGTCGGACTGGGAAGAATCGAGTACCTGAGCGATTCGATACTGAAATGAGTATAGGCTTCGATACGAACTCAATACGAAGACATAATCGTATGAAAGATGTGGAAAGTTCAGATACGCACCCTTTAGCTACCACGAAGAATATAGCACCAATTCTACATCATAAGATAATTTGGTATTTTTTCGACCATACCTTGTTCCTTGCACTTTGTGACAATACGGTGGGTCTATCACGACTTCGCATATACGTCATTTCCACTAACGTGCGTCGCGTTGTACTACATGTTTCGTATGCTGCGACCTGCGAGGTTTCAAGGCTGCCACAGTTGGAAATAGTATCAGAACCATAATTGTCGTTGCTAAATTAATGGCATAGAGTTCATGTTTTCATTACTAGAAAAACTCGACTCGAATCACTAGAATTAATGCTCATATCATCGTGCCCAGTTCTATAAATGACTTGTTGCTTCGCCTCTAAGAGGTAGATCCCATCAAGCTGAGAAATCATGGCGAATTCTACCATGCTTCAGGTCTGTCGTGTACTTGCGAACTGCATGAGGCAAATGAAAAATAACTTTCTTATCGACATCAACTTCCATGATTTCGAGACAACAATCTCGTGCGGGTTGTGGTAGCAGTATTTTTTTGTACAAATTTTTGTTCAACTTGTTTCTTTATTACCGCGAAATATATTATGGATCGAACATTGTCTGAGTGATGGAATAATGACGGGAAACAAGTCACGTCATAAAATTGTCTGTGATTCAGCGCTAATAGTCATATCGGGAAGATGATCAGAGAGTAGAGGCGAGTCATGCCTTGAGCAGATGTTTAAATAAGTCGCGTCTTCGGCTGCAAACAGGAAGGTTGAGAAAACGGGTTTGGTGGCAGCTGCCACATCAAAGGATCGTAAGTCGCTAAATCGTCGTAATCGTCGCGCTTGGCCAGTTTTCAGTGGTACACTGTCTGGCATTTAGCCCCAAATCACGAACGCGAATAGCTCTTCAATGCCGCGTAATCGGTGTGGAGTGATTACGATTTATTTGCGAAATTTTCTGCGGTAGGGGGCAACAAAATGGCTTTAACTCCTGTCGGGTAGATGTCGCCAACACGCAACCAAGACCAGGGTTTTAACCAAGTGACGAGTCAATCTCAAGCTGAGTAGTGAGTAATTTTCAATGCACCACCGACTCAGGGAGCAAAGGGTCGAGTCCAAGTCATAGTGTGTTCAATATCGAGTTTAAGTCAGGCTGCGCCAATGATATATATACAATGATTGGAAACTCCAGTGAGCACTGCGTTTGAGCGCGTCGCGAGTCATGCTTCACCAGCGGTATAAATCGATGTAAACAAACGGTTCGTCAGCAATATTTCTTCAGGAACTGGCGTTAACTTGGTGAAGTTTTTTGATCGTTACCTCTATTGCAGGTGAAACGTCTGCATACTGTACAGGTTTTAGCCTCTACCATGGCTTGATATTCAGACGAAACTGATGTACCAGTGTGCCTACGTGATGAACATTGTGATCGGAGGTAGTCTCGCAGTAGCAAATAACGGTGGATACTTCATAGTACGAGGTAGTTGGGATCGAGTCATTGCAAATTTTTAATCAAGTCAAGAATCATTCAAAATTTTTCAGGTCAATTCAGGCAAGTTTTAAAACCGACTCTGAAGTTAGGCCTTCTGAAGTTGTGAAAGTATAGGCAAAACCTACTTGAGGACTCCGCAAGAAGCATCACGTTTTTGAAGTAATAATAGTCATTATTCCTTTGTTACGGAGATTCATTTTGTGATTCGAATGCTCCTATATACAATTGAACAAATCCGAATATTTTGGTTGATACTCGTCAGGAGTAATCGTCAGCAGCCTGTAGATACAGTATACAATTGACTAACAAATGTATACTAAGTCTGGTCTAACTTATTTCTTCATACTACTTGAGTACTTTTCAGACCGTTCATTTTCCGCTTCAACAAGTAGATTTCAATATCCAATTGACCAACAAACGTCTGCAAAATCTGGTCTTAACCTACTTTTTCACACTACTTCATGAATACAATTTACCATGATGTGATGGTATATCTTATAAGTGTATGTGTGCGCAAGAGCGGCCCAAAATAGGTAGAAAGTTCCTGCCACTGTCCATTTCAGGTTTGATAGAGTTGTGCACAGCCAATGATATATAAATGATTGTTCACAGCATATACTTTGCATAGTCATTTAATTGTCAACTCTTACAATCATAGTTGACTTGCAAGATGGTGACTTCGAAGAATGGGACGGAATAGAGACTGTCCAACAATCCCCTTTACTCAACAAATTTCCGGACTTACACATCACCATCTATTCCTTCAACAGTTGAGGTGATCATGGAAGAAGTTGATCAAATCCGAGCATCATAACAATGTGTCATCGGATGGGTATTACAGAAGCAGGATTTTGAACAGCTTAAATACCTCACCTCTTCATGGACTCCTAAATGCGCTGATACTAGTCGTGACTAAATTTCAATGAGGATACCAACACCATAATCTCATTGAGAAGTTTATGCAGGGTATAGATATTTCATTTACTATTATGCAGGGTATAGATATTTCATTTACTATAACACTTAAAAACTGCATAAACATCTTTTGTTATTATGTTAGAATTGTTGTCATCAAAATTCAAAATAACAAGAACCAAAATCCTAGTCAACGGAAAGCATTGAAATCAGGTCAATATGTAGCAAAAAGGGATTTTCATGTTTATGCGAATTCCAATCTCAGACATACCTATGTTTAAGGCATGCGATAAATGTACTGTGTGCATCTATTTTTGATGCAATTTATGAAACTGTGCTGTGGTATTATGAACAATCAAATAACTGTGCCTAGTTGATGATGTCAATGTTTCTTGTCACGTAACAAAAATATATATTCTCAAATGTTATTTTTTCGAGCGTTCCTATTCTCTCTTGATGACAATAACAGGACTGCAGTTGGATGGTAGAGCAGCGACTTTACATGACGTTGAGCATCGGAGGGCATTCAAGCATCAAGTAGGCCTACCATGAGCACTAGTATGTTTCAAGCCTCTTTAGAAATCAATAATTATTTGAAAATTACCATATCGCAGGTACGGCCGGATTTCCTGATCAGGCTAAAAATGATTCCAATAACGGATCTAGACTCAATCTCTTGGTGATAATGAGGTAGTCTGCTCGATGGATTGGCAAAAATGTCCGTATCAAATTTATCATTGCTGTTGTTTTCTTGTCGCCTTGATAAGTTTCCCTGCTCACAAATTTCGTTGCTTTGGGCATTGCTGGTTCTGCGGCATAAGAATATCTCCAATTTTGCAGTAGCAGCATATTTTTTTCCAGCTAGTACAAGTGAAGTAATATTATCTGTAATGCAATATGGCTTAAAATGGCAGTTGTAGCTGAACTTGGTTGTCATATTCATAAGGCACACAAAATTATCCACAGATTGCATTGTAGTGTCCACTGTCCATCTCCTCACCTCTCGCACTCGGATAATATGCATAGTCTTTCAGCAAGACTATTTTTCTCCGCATCAATCGACACAATGAGTATAAATCCAATCCGGCACCAATCGTAAAGTATTATTCATTTTGACTACAATCTTTGGAAATATCTGAATATCTGAAGCAGAGTGGAACATGACATGGTTGCTTCTCATGGAGTGCCTGCCGTGCCAGAATCCCATAAGATAATGATTAGCACTTATATTAAGATCCCTAAATTCTTTTCAATTTCCTCGCGGTTGTGGGTTGCTTTGCGGCTGTTTCAATACACAAACAATCTTTTCTTGAAAGTTAGAATGGGCTTCTATTTTCAAATTGGTCAATAACGGTCCTGTAAAAAATTTATGCATTAGACATTTACAAAATGGGAATTTGTTGTGTCACAGTTTGCCAGTCAACTACAATTGAAATCAAGTTAAATGAATATATTCACATTGAAATGAACCAGAATATTTTCGGCTGCCACTCGTCAGGGGAGATTGTCAGCAACTAGTAGAGAATTGGAAAGAACATTGTATATCAACAATCATATCACAAAATATGACGTCGCCGGCATGAAATTTCGAATAATCGGGGCGGAGAGAGCGCTAGGTATGATTCACTCTTAGTGATGAGCACACGAAAAGTCTAATAAATTATACCAGCAATGAATGGTGTTGAAAGCAAAAAAAGGTAAAGTCATTTTTGCAAAGTGACTCGAGTCAAGCAACGTCATACGAAAAAGGTGACTAGAGTCATCCCAACAATGCAACACTGCAGCATTAATGAGTGAACTGGGCTTTGGGGTACTGGTTAAAAATAAAACCCACATAGACGCCAATAATAATCAATAATCGTAAGAATATATTTTCATCTGAACAAGACACACACAATGTACCATGCGATAAGACACAGATAGGAGGATGCCGAACGACACACCAGACGCTTATCGTCACCACCGCTATCTCCCCCCAAACGAGTATCTATATGCGGCGTTTTGCGTCTGAACGGGTGAATCGTTAAATTTCGTTTGGGTTCGCCGTTTTCCGATGCCAAGAATAGCTAAATAGCCATATGTTTTAGACATTTTTGTTTCAAGTTTATTTTTTGTGGGTTACATACTACCCTATATTCTTATACACGGGTCCCCGAATCTTGCAGGAAACGGGAGACGCCTAACGCTGTATAGCTACTTGGCGTCTCGAGATTTGTTGCGTTTGGGTGATCGGGCTTAACTCCTGTTGTAGCTTTGGACTTTCCTTCCCGGAATCTACACGTATGAAACCGGCACAAACAACTCATTAATGCTAACTTAATACTAAATGTTTTTGTGCTATCCATTATGAAGTGAAGCTTGCCATAACCCTATACCAGGGGTGCATGGGCAAACTTTTGAGCTCGCGGGCCGCATTCAACATCTGAATCCATTCGCGGGCCTCACTATATAAAATTGGGAATATATCAAAAACGCAATGTTGGTTTTTGATTACATAGTGACGACATGAGAGATAATACAGAGATAATACGTGTGCTTATTTAAAACAAACCAAACATTGCTTTGATGATATCGTACAGTTCGTACACGCGTCAGAAACATAGTGGCGACATTTCATAGGCTGGTCGACCTCAATAACCAATCTGTCAAAACTACAGTGATGAAAGTCGGTTGTCCCGATTCTTAGAACAGGATCAAATTTAAATCTGTGAGCAGCGATTTGTTCATAGATTTACTAATTCCAGTTTTGGTTCAGTTCCATGACGCACAATGCTGACAGCATCATAACCATGCTAGCTGCAAACACGCTTCTACTATGTGTAGATATAATATATTAATACCCCAATTCTACGCAAACAGAGAACGAATCTATCTAAAACACGCGCGAATCGTTTTTATAAGCACATCACTGAAATAATTAAAACTGGAGTGGCCAATCTGAAATCCCACTCGTGATCCGAATTATGTCAATCTCGTTTAGGATTTCTGTGAT
>KE606045.1:0-20226 GCA_000444245.1 Botryllus schlosseri | reverse complement strand
CCTTCGCTATTTTCGCCCCCCGTTGCCCCCTTTGTCCATTTTCGCCCCCCTGTCGCCCCCTTCGTCATTTTCGCCCCCCTAGATCGCCAAATCGCCCCCTGGGGGGCGATATCGCCCACGTTGGGAACCACTGGTTTAGACCAAACCACATTATTCCGATTTTTGAATTGAAGACAGAAAAGAATATGGAGTTGACTGAAAGCAGCGCGCTTATTCCATCAAAAAATAATTCAGCGGATCATGGTCAGGATATACCGGATTCAATTGATGCGGAACAAATGTCAAGAAGCTTCGAACCTCGAGTAAATTATTTGGAGGCACAGCATCAGAAGGTAGCAGATTCCGTTGGTACTGGGGAGAAGCCTGACATCTTTGATCAGCCGANCAATGATTACGAGGAGGCAGAAACCACAACTAGCGCAAAAGCAAGCGGATCCTCGGAAGAATTGCCCATAGGCGGTAATCAGCTAGTTTGGGGNGAATTTATGAGGATCGAAGAAGTGTGGTGCCTTTTGCAAAACTGCCGTACACNGATGAAAGGTGTTCCGANAGGTAGAAAAAGTAATGTTTACTTTNTAGTTGATAATTCCAATAACATACTTAGAAGGAAAGCCAAGAAACCACGCATATTTTGGGATGATATGGGAGCATGGATCAACACGAAGCAGACATCTTCCCAATACGTCAAGTCGGATAAAACCTATACCTTGGTTTACACCCCGAAAATAAAAAACGGGATTTTCTGCATAAGAAAAAAGGTGCACGAAACAAATTCGGTAGGNTATCATNATATTTCGCCCCAACCAGATCCCAAAGNCATCATCAAAATTGGGAGGTATTATGCTAATCTAAAAGNGAATAAGTTAGCAAAAAGAGTGTCATGGATCGAAGACGAAAATGCNCCCCCAGTAGCTCTTGTGGAGTATAAAGGAGAACTACAGGAATGCAATGCTCATGGAAACNGCAGAGGAAAAAAGCAAACCTATATTCGAACGAATCCCATCGTTTTGGATGAAATAAAAGATAAATGCTCTTATATACNGGCAAAAAGACTGTACAGCAATTTGCAANCGGAGACGACAGACATCACGAAAATNCCACGNAACTCCNACCAAATCCGCCAAACCAAATATAGAGTAAAANATGGACATGAACAATCTGATTCGAAAATTCATCCGAAGGGAGGTTTCGCCGACGAAATGCTACAAGTAATTAACATGGCACAAACATCTAATTTCGTTCAAAAAATTATTCATTCTCAGAAAAATCCCCCAAACATAGTCGAGAGAGCCGACATAGCCGACATGCACAAAGTAGACGGACCCGCCAGCCACTTCCTCAAAGGTCGTTATTTTTTATTTCGAAAAATGAACTAACATTTTCAGAAATGAGCCGACGATAGCATCCAGTTAATTTGCATCTATTTAATGTTCATTGGTAGCTATTTTTTCATCTACGCGACACCACATACATATACCATCGTCATATCATAGGAATACGAGAAAAAAATTGAGCAAATAAAAAGTTGTCCTATGTGCTCATGCTCTTTAATTTGGCCTAGTAAAATGAATAAGGAAAATATATCTTTAACCTCTCTATTGTGATCGACTTTCGGAGAATATATAACTACATCTAGTTATGAACACTGTTGAGGGAAGAATATGTATGCCTCGGCTAGCCATAAGAGGACTAGCAAGTCAACAGTGTTATCTGGCAAACGTCTACCCCCATCATCATTATGGAATTCTCACAGCTGTTAGGTGTCGCTAATGCTCTGTACAAAAAGTCGAAAACTGTTGGTCTGCTTTGCACATTTTGGATTTGACAGTCGAAAAAAGCACCGATGCTCTGAACATAACATCTCATAATTGTGGTGCCCCTTTTCTGATCTTCATTAGAAATTACTAGCACATTGTTATACTATGCTAAAAGTTGAAAGAATATTTGCAACCCATCATAGAGAAATTAAATTTTGAAATTTCTAAATTTTAAATTTCAGGTTATTTCTTCATAAAGTTTGCTGTGGAGTTCCGCAATTCAGAGCAGGGTAAACCTAGATCAATCGAATATTAGCATAGCATAGGTCTCGATGTTAGCTTTTCAAAAAAAACTGTGTGAATATACTATACGACATATATGTCATACAAATTTTCGATTAATCATAAAGCTATGTAGCAAAATTTTACAATGGAGAAATACATTAACGAACATTTTCCAGTAATAAAAGATACCAAACGGGTGCCGGACAAAATCGAATTTTATGCACTTTTTAGTTATGTTTTGGGTAATATCAGGCCACGAGGTAAGAGTATTGGTACTATGTTAATATTTCCAGCCAAAAAAAAATTGAAAATGTTGATGATTTTTCAAAGTTTTTACATGCTAGTTCTCATAAGTGAAACGCAGAAAATATCGCGATATTAGCTGCGATTGCACTACTTCATTTCTCTGCGTCTTGTTGTTGTTATATTGTTTTAACACACAATAAGGTTGCGTAACGTCCCAGTTGCCCTATCAGACAAGCCGCCTCGGGTATTGGAAGAAACCAATTCGATGATACTTCTACATACGTACCTATTTCAGGTGGGTTGCTGGTAATGAGCAGTGTGAGAGTGTGCAACACGGAGCAATTTCATAACCAGGTTCCGCGATCGCACACATGCATCTTGTTATAAAGTCGCGAAGTGTCTTTGCCTTAAAATCTTAAGTACCTTTCCACAAGTCTCAATTTGCATAAAATGTCGACATGGTCAGTTGAAAATGTGTAATAATGCATCTTGTTCGTGACATTAGCAGGAAATAGTCGAGGAAAGACATTTCATGTTAAAATGACATGTCATCATCGTAACACGATACTTCCCATATGTTTTGCGGTGTAGGTAATCATACTCCCCTTGGTACAGTTGACAAGGATATGAAAGTAAATACCAAATAAACATGAGACTACCACTCATTCGCTTCATCGCGATCACGCTGCCATAGATCGTCCGAGAAATTACAGATGTGTGCCGCCGATAATGGCCTTCATCATCCCATTATGTAGCATACATTAAGATTAATATGGATATGCAAAAATGAGATTAATTTGAATATCTGTTCTCCTCGATATTGCCCTACCACCTAATATTGTAATTCGATGATCAGTCTGTGCCTTGGTGTGGAACGGAATGGCGAATGTCCCACTCCTATACTACTTTCTAAAGTCAAGATTCAAATTCAATCTGACTCCAAGGCATGAATCAGATCAAAAAAAATGTGGTAAGTCAAGGTTTGGTCACACATAACACTGTGTATAAGGTGGAGCACGGAAATCTGGTTATAATGAAACTGCGATGTCACGAGAGCTGCATGAAAGTGCTGTATAACTTCCCTGGAGCTATTTAATGAATGTTACGTATGGCCACATAGATGAGCGTTTACGCAAACCCAGTATAGTAGCGCTGCTCTGAAAATCATTGGGGCGCAGAATACATTATTTCTGGTTTCATCGGACAGAGATAGCTCTGCCCCTCCATGCGATTATATATATTTGCTTGTCCCGCGGTCGCTTGTGCGCTCTCCCGTGACTACCCCGTGGGATAGGTTACAATAGTAAGTGTTGCAAATACGTCTATTCGTTCAGTAAACTATACTGATACTAGTGTCGATGCCCAATCATTATGTGTATTTCTTTCTGATATGACTCTTTTTCATCATCGATTGCAGAATAAATAGTAGGGACGGTGTGAGCCTATGAAAGGTTCAGGCTCGTGTGAACGCGAACCTTTTTGAAAGGTTCTGTGTAAACGCGAACGTGAACCCCATGACGTCACGTGACGTTATATTGCTAATGCTAACCGTAGCCTACATTTCAGTGAAGTGATAGCCTATATCAATGTACATTGTGCACGATATCTAGCGACGACTCGGGCCACATAAAATGCCACAATGCTGAAGTACATATCGACGTTTTAAACGTCATCAAATGTATCAATTGGGACAATCAAATGATTTAGTAATCCCATAAAATCAATATCTTCCGTCGCTTTGTAAACAATTTCGACGAGCACTTGCAAGGAAATATAAGCTTACGCCTTAACGTTCTAGGCCAGACCGGACAATGTATATGTCGTTTGAGTATTGCTACGTTGATATTGAGCAGAGTTTCTATACTTGCTACCAATATTACCCGATTAACAAGTTATGCAGCAGTAGCCAACACCCCATTCGCACGGATTTGGTTTTATGATACAATAAACATATGAAATGACGTTCAGCCCCGTACGCATACCTGCTAGATTTTTTACATCAGACAACAATATTAACTTCATTGACTGTTTAAAAAATAACTCTTGTCGTTAAAATCCAAACGAATAGTCGTAATATTTGTACTGATTGAAAACTTTATGTCACACTGATTAGACAGCTGTTCTCTTTTGTTGTCAGTTATTTTTTGAAATCGCTCCTTATCAAAAAAATATAAATCCGAATGTAAAATTTGAGAAATTTGGCATCGGAAGGGTAAACGGCGGGAGCAATGATCAGTTATTCTCATTATTATATACCCAAGGAGCAGCTCTTGGTTTCAAATAGGTTGTTGAAACTTGACATACTGTCTTCAGGGGTAGTGATGAATAAAGTTGAGCTGAACAAGGTGTGTTGAGTCAAAAAAAGTACGGGAACCATCGGTCTACCATATTTCAAACTTACGCATTTCCATGTACAAATGCAGTGTACTCTTGAGACTGCAATTTCACCACCTTAAAGTCGAAAAAACAAAATGAAAAAGCTATGAAAAATTGTCCCTGAAACCAGCTTTCATGTGACAACCTACCCGCTTGAATATTTTTATAGGGTTTTGCACAATTTACATTCTAAATTGTGTAACGCTTGGCCGATTTCACGCCATCGATCAAGTTTCCCCTTAATTTAACCCTTAACATTACACCGCATGGCATTTGATACCACACGGGAATATAGACCATTAGACTAGCTACTGAGAAAACCGAGTGTCAAATCTCAACTGTAATCCAACATCGGTTTACACGTTTTCGAATTTTACATTGATAAAACCTGAATGCCGCAGAGCTAAATGAGCAGAAAATCGTCAATTTTCAAAATTACGTAACTTTTGACCCCGGTGCTCAGTTTTCCTCGAATAAGCTTTATTGTGTTCGAAATTAACTCATCCATGCAAGTACCAAATTCAGAAGATTTGGGAATGTGATGGTTCCAACTTTTGTTGTCCAGGTTGGGAATGGCTCTTTAGAGACACGATGGGCGATGCGATTTCTGAAGCGTCGAAATCTTTCGCGTTCGTGACAATGTTCTTGGTATTGAGTCCGTGATGCCATCGGTTGCACTTTCGAATCCATTGCACCAAATCTCAATCGTCAATCAATAGAAGCGACGTGCGGTGTGTGCCAGTGTTGGGATCGAGCCACTTTACCTTCGAGTCACGAGTCATCTCGAGTCATTGCACATTTTGACTCGAGTCAAGTCAAGTCAAGTTAAGAGTAAAGACACAATTCAAGTCAAATTGAATTTTCGAAGTATGAGTGATGATTCAAAGTCATTACATTTTGCTAGCTGTAAGAAAGACAGATACGTTATCCTTTTTTCCTGAATCAAATAACGAATATAAAGTTAAATATACATACAAAATGGTGTGTTATCGCTCACACACACGTGGAACTGCTACTAAAATACGTGAGCCAAAATGGAGGATCGAATACGAAGCCTCGGAAAGTAGCCTACACTGCCAATCCACACATCCGCGAGAATATAAACGCATAAACTATATTTATTCGATTCAAATCATACAAAAGGGTTGGTAAAAGTGACCACTGCGCAGAGTGCGTAATACATGCACTGAGTCGTCTAAGAAACAGAGATACATTGCTATTAGATTAATCTACTGCTAGTACATTAACGCAAGCTGTGATCATTTCGTTTGCGGTCAATTCGTTTGTGATGTGACATCGGATGATCAGTGAAACGTACAAGCCGTGAATGACTGGTTGCTCTCTCAAGTGACCCGGCGTGTCGCGAATAGGGCTGGGCAAAATCGAGTACCTGAGTGATTCGATTCTGAATCACGTAATATGCTTCGAGTCGAGTCGAGTAATCGAGTATCACTCATTATGACGTCATAACAGAATGCACTATGCCAAAGTTCAAATATTGTACCTTTTATGCGGCCACAAAGAATATAATACCCGTTATCCACCATATTAAAGATACGTTGGTATTTTTTCGTCCATACTGATTTCATTGCACTTGGTGGCAATGTTGTGCGATGATCATGACTTCGGAAGTGTGTTGGTTCCAGTAACGTTCGTAGCTTCGTACTACTTGTTTCGTATGCCACGACACGGCCAATCGAGGTTTCAAGGCTTTCACAGTGGAAAATAGTATCGAAACAATAATTCTCATTGATAAATTAACTTCCAGTGACGAAGAGCGAATAATTTCAGTACTCGAAAAAAAAACGTCATTTACTACTCGACTCGAATCGTTAAAATTAATACTTGATTCAGATTCGAGTACTCGAATCATTGTGCCCAGCCCTAGTCGCGAACTATCCGAACATAAGCAAGATAAAGTGATTTCATCGACACCGTTTAGTCGATGACTTGAAATTGATTTGTAAATTTTGCTCCGAGTCACGAGTCAGCCCACGTATCTGAAGCGTCGAGTCAAGTCAAGTTAAGTAATTTTAGCAAAGTCACTCGAGTCAAGTCAAGTCAAACGAAAAAGTTGACTCGAGTCCTCCTAACACTGGTGTTTACAAAAGGCAGGGACGTACTTAACGCGAGTCGATGACTCGTTTAAAGGAAACAATTGCTAATTCCCTTGTGAATTACGATTCGCGCCGTGTTTTCAGAATGTAATGTTGGTCCAACTGTATCCTCATACGAACTTAGAATGAGCGTATCCATGATACCAGACGCAGCGGTTTCTTTGTTTGTGGTATTCATGGTACTTTGTCGACAACTATGGTCATTTACTCCAGGCCAATTATCGTCTCTTTATTCCGTAGCTCCCGACTTCTAGCACGGCCCACTTCCAGGCTTTTTATTAGACACCGCTTACTCCAGTGGTTCCCAAACGGTGGGGAATTCAATGATTTTTGGTGGGGAATAGACGCATTTGTTCAGTATTATATACAGGACAGTCTACATATTCACGGAGACAGATACGCAATTACCGTTACCAGTTAACTGCTCTGGAATGTATGTATCGAAAATTATATTGCATGTTGTTCACAAAACCTCCTTTTTAACTCTGGATGGCCAATGATGGCGTCACAAACGCATCCAGCACGACAGGTTTGATGTGAAATAACGCTTTCGCGAAATTTTGAGCGTTACTGGTATCGGTTAACAATACGTTTTATGTTGCAGTTAAAGGCGATTGTCTTGCGGAGGCCTACAGGTGTGGTTGTGTGTCTTGTGTAGTCAAACCAGCAGATAGCTGCTCTGTGATGACAAAACTGCAGGATAGTGAGGGAGCAGGACTGTAACTGCCGCACCCCAAACCCCCCTATTGGGGGGGGGGCGAGCTCGAAGAGGCCCAAAATTATTTCGTGAATAAACATAAATTAAAGTACTTTTTTGGAAATTCATGACACTTTATCAAAAAAATTTCGCGCTTCATGCGCGATTTAATATTACCGAATATCTGATTATTCGGTACCCTTCCCCACGAAAATACGTCGAATTTATAAAAATGGAGACTTTGGCGTCGGCCATTACTGCGCCACGACGTACCAAGGCTATGTAACATGCAACTTCGAGAAGTGTGCCAGAACGATCAGCAGCGAGAAGACCTTGGCCGAGAAGGAATGGCCTTGTCGCAACCGAAAACTTCGATATATATACAATATACATATATGTTTAATTGTCCATAGGCGGCTAAATGGCTGGCGCCGAATGTTCCTTTCCTGGCGATCTGAGCCCCACAGGGCACATGCCATCCCACAGGGAAAAATTATTTGCCAGTAAAGCAATACCAATTCAAAATCGTGTGTTTTTTTTAATTTGGGCGAGTTCCATATCCTTTGACATAGCAGATATAGGAGGTCACGAAGTAGCATGATGTAATGAAGTAATGCAATATACCAACGGGTCCGCCTGAAAATGTTTAATTCTTATATTTAGGAGTCCTACCTTTTCCAACACACCTCACTCAGTTCTACCGGTAAATCTGATTACGTGAGCAGAGAGGGGATAAAAAATTGATAACAAAATATATGCATGCAATTCCCTATCATATTTACCGATTCAAACACAAACTATATAAATTTTTCGCGCTTCGCGCGTTTAGTCCAGATAAGGCGACGCACTAAACAGTATACCCAATGTAGCTGATAAGTGGCGGGAAAAAAGCGTACAGGCTCACTGGCTCAGCGTGGCTGAGGGGGTTCTGGGGGGGCTTACCCCCCCCCCCCAGAAGTTAGGTTTATCACCCTGTGGAGGCCTAAGATCAACGTTTTTTGGCGGGGCTGGCGAAAGTGCTGTTACGGTCCTGGTGGGGAATTAAGGCTCGGAATAAATCTGAAGTGGGGAATGAAGACAAAAAGGTTGGGAACCACTGGCCTAGGCCAAGGTGGGTGTCAGCTCCAAAGACTACTCTGTGTCCGTGTGATTCATTGTATCGCAATTTTGTGGTGCATTGAACTGATTAAAAATTGCTAATGAACTGAACCATAAGCGCCGAACGCTAGTTTTCCTTAGGTATGCGGGTTCGATGACGTCACAATGGAATGACGTGATAATCTGACGGGATTGATAATTAGGGTTAATATAGCATCAATTCATGAGGGTTAAGTGCATGCGTAAATTCCGATTATACAATCTCCTCGTGTTAACGAACTTGTGCGTTTGTTAAGCTTTTTAGCGAGTCCGCAAGTGCTGTCAATTAGCGAGTCCCTGATCGCTCGCGTACAAATACGCCGCTTCTCAGCGCGTATTACGTAACCTTGGCGACGATTTGAGCAAGGCAAAATGTCCGAGTTGTTATGGAATCTGTTCTATAATGGCACTGATTTCAGGTTGTTCAAACCTTTCTCGTCTTTTACAACTCAAGCCTTGACACACATCTTCTGATGGTTATGTTCAAGTATTAGCGGAATTCAATTACGCATGCACGGCGCACGCACAATCGCACATGTCTGCGGACATTCGATGTCATTCAGTTTAGCGATGTCAACTCTTTAATTACAATCGCAAATCCGCATACGCCTAACTGCATTGTCTTCAAGCCATCGAGAGATTGGAGCCAACGCATGCTAGGCTCGAGACGCGATTGTTGGCCACAGGCCATCGATGATATCTTTCGCACCAGGCCTGTTGCAAATGCGATTGTATAATGTGTAGGCCGCAGTGTTGGGATCAAGTCACTACCTTCGAGTCACGTGTCATTTCGAGTCATTGCACATTTTGACTCGAGTCAAGTCAAGTCAATCGATTTTCGAAGGTGACTCGAGTCAAGTCAAGTCACTCGATTTTTGGAGGTGACTCGAGTCAAGTCGAGTCAAGTCAAGTTGCCCTTTCGAAGTATGAGGCATGATTACGTCATTGCATTTTACTAGCTGTCTGAAATACAGATTGAGTGGTCATTGGTTCTGAACGGATATAGAGTTAAATATATACGTAAGAAGGCGATGTATCGCTCACATATAGGGGCCTACGTAGAACTGTTAAACTACGTGACTGATTGGATAGCCTCAGTCTATAGTTCCCAGCCAAAATAGAGAGTAAAGAACGAATTGATAAGATGTAATACACTACCCATTTAGGAATTGATATGATACAATTCGAGCCTACGCCAATGGTTGAGGACAACATAAACTAAATTCGAATTCAATTTCAATAAGACAAGAGGTTTGGCTAAGGTAATAACAGAGAACAGAAATACACATTTTGCTATTAAATTACTTCACTACTAGTTTACGACAACGTAAGCTGTAAGCTTCGATCACTTCGTTTCCGGTAAATTTATTGGTGAGAGAACAATGGATGCTCAGTAAAACGCACGATAATTGAATGATTGGTCGCTCTCACGCGCTACACCAGCGTTTCGCGAACAATCTGATCTTGTGCAAGAGACATAGATTTTTATCGACACCGATTACTTGAAGACTTGAAATTGACTCGTTGATTTTGCTCCGAGTCACGAGTCAATCCACATTTCTGATATGCCGAGTCAAGTCAAGTCAAGTCATTTTAGCTAAGTAACTCGAGTCAAGTCAAGTCATACGAAAAAGGTGACTCAAGTCTGACTCGAGTCAAGTCATGACTCGAGTCATCCCAACACTGGTAGGCAAGCGATGATATCGTGCGCGTCAATGCAGATGTGATAGTGCAGGCTAGCGATGGTACAATACGCACCGGGCCTACTGCTGATGTGATTGTTCAAGCCAGTGAAACTGGGCTTGTTGGAGACGCGATAAATTAGGCAAGCGTCCCAAGCGACGATTGCCAAGCGCACGGCAATCAATGACTTAATTTTGCGATCATCTCAGCAGGAAATCGCGTCACGTTTCATTGTGCACAGACGAATCTCGCTAATTGGCAACACGCTTCTCGCTAATTGGCCGCGCGCAACGGGTTACCTCGCTCACAGAAGCGGCAGCAGGTAATCTTTTCTGCGTACGATTCAAATAAACTTACACTTCCTCCAAGGCGACGAAGAAAGTAATGGTGAACTTAAAATTGAATGTCGGTAGCCGTCACCACATGCTAATATAATAAGTTTGGACGACCGCATATTTCTTCTTCTGCGGCTGCACAGTCTCTGGCTGACCATGACCAACCATGGATTAGTAACGATGCAAATTATTCACATCAATGAAAACAGTAAAGAATAAAGAGCAACGAGAAGCAGACGATTATGCACTATACTTCTGTAATTGAAGGTGTAAATATTCAAAAGTAGAAAACAACGACAACAACTGACACGGAACTTCCACACTCCCCACAGCTCCCACGCTTCTCCCGAACACGACCAAAGGCCGCCGCCATGCACTACTTTGTGCGATGTTTCACATGACGCACATCACAATACCACAACTTCCCAAATCTTAATCACACACCCCATCATTTCGTGATGATGCTCACATCGACATCTACTTTAAAGGGATTTTGCTGATACCCTGGAACAATTGTTCGATCATGCATCCATATTGCATGCAAGGCATCTTAACATCTGTAAGAAATGGCGTCATTGACGAATAGGAGATACGGTACAATCAGAGGTGGTCAGTACCAAAGTACTTCTACTTTTTCGAAGTACTCAAGTAGTTTTCCTCTACTTCTGATACTTACTCAAGTATATAGAATATTCGCTACTTCTACTTCGTAATATTTTTGTGTTCTACTTACTTACTTTTTGCTATTTTCAGTTTGTCAAGTAGAAGTAGCGTAACCCTCCAATTAGGAAGAGAAACTGGGGCATTCTCTGGCTGTTTTCACGAAGTTCTGGCTTTCAATTTTATGAAAATTCAAGTCAAATCCATGCAGAATTTCAGTCGCGCTTCTTACCAAGTAGATATAGAGTTACAAATAAGTTTTCACGAAAGTTAATATTATTTAGGTTGCAGGTTGCATTGCACCGCATTGTCGCCCATATGACGTATTTCATCACAGTAAATATGGCCCATCATAACGTTTGAAACTACCGTTTCACAATCTAGCATTTACCCATCATATCGTAATCTAGCAGCCCATGGCGTGTCCTGATCTAGAAAAGTGGGCTCTGACTTTTTGAGCGTTAGATCTGTTTTAGCAGACCACCATTAAAGCTGTCGCAACAAAAGAAATAAAATACATTTTCCGCTTTTCTGGTGTAGTATTGGTATTTCTCGTTCAATTCGCAGTATCATTACTTAGAGTTTTAATTAGTTTCAGTTCTTTTGTATGGCGAACATACATGTTTAAGTTCAAAAGCAAGTGTAGCATCGCCGTCTATTTTCCTAAAATACAATTACACTATATGGCATTTTTACGTTACGCCATATTTTTTATCATCGTATATTAATCGCGCGAAGAGTTAACATCGTATCCATACAAATTCTCTGTATTGCTCTTCGACTAAACTAAAGGCCGTAATACGCGTGAGGGAACATGCCATTACATTTTCTAAAACGGGATGTTCGAGAAAACAAAAGATTAGTATCTCATTTCTATTGCAAAACTATCATTTGCATCTCATGATGCTCCTGCTGTCGAAAATTAGATCTTCTGGGATGCATCATATGCATTGTACATGAAGCTCTTTGCACCTTCCGCATAGCTCAATTTGCAGCTTCTGAAAGTCCATGCGAACTTATTATGACCGTTTTTAAAACTACTTACTTACTTGAGTAGATTCAAAGCCAGCAAATTCTACTTCTACTTCAAGTAGGTTAGGTTGATTATGGAAGAAGTACTTCTACTAGTACTTGAGCAGATTTTTGTGTCGCTACTTCTTTCTCTACTTGAGTACTTGACTACTTTGACCACCTCTGGTTACAATGCAGTACGCGCGGCAAAGTCATAAATCCAAATTACCCAAATAGGATATTGATTCAGGGTAAGCATCAGGATATCTAGATATCCCTTACTAAGAATGCATTCAAATTCCATACCTAAGTAACGCAAACCAAATTATATGTCATTTGCCATTCGAAAGAAATATTCGGGTAATGGTACCGTGACTAGGGTTGCATTTAAAACAAAAATCAATTTAAAACAAACATGTTATAAACACGGTCCTAATTTAAAACATGTCTTTTATTGTGTTTTTTTTTTTGTGTTTTTTTAAGTCATGACGTCACGAATATTCAATTGTGACGTAATAGTGGATTGACATTGACAATTGAAAATATAGGGTAAATATAGCTTCTTTGACGAAATATCTGTACTATTAATGTTAAACCGACTATTTTGAGGGTTTCAACCATCCCATATCGATATACGTTGGCTATATCGCGTGGTATTCGTCCGTAGGCTCATACAACATGTTTTCTGGAAAGTATTTACACACTTACGGCGTAAACATTTTTTTGAAGGCTCTTGCTTAAAACATATTTTAAACAAAGTGTTTTAAAACACCGTTTGTTTTAAATGCAACCCTAACCGTCACAGTACTGGACGTGAGCGATCAGCGCGAATCCATTATACAAGTGCGTGTTTTCGAAACTAAATACGTCCTCTAAGAGTATGGATTTGATCATGCATAATTAAAACAATAGGCCTACAGTTGGAAATTTTGACCGGATTCGGATTGGTACGGATTTGCCCCTATTTAAATCCAGATTGAGATCGGGCCTTTGAGACCAAAATGCCCATGTTGTAACTGGATTCGTAAACGAAAAGGGTGTCGATGACCAGAAGGAAGTAAGTGATCTAGGGATGGTGTGAACGTGAGGTTCACGTTCGCGCTCTGTGTGTGAACCTCTGAAATTTGGTAGGTTATGCACTGCGAACCTTTTTCATATATTACAATTTTCACGTCATCATAACATCTTTGGTTGAAGAAGTTGTGCAGATTTGCGGACAGTGGTGATCCACGCATGCATCACACGGATTAGGAAAATGAAAGGTAGATCGATTTTATTTTCTTGCACTACGACGTTAGTTGGTTGCTGTTATTGGGATATTGACAAAGTATAGTTTTGTAAAGTAACTTGCATTCATTGGTTTCTAAACCCAGGTAGGGGTCGCATTTCCTGCGAGTCTAATCCTCCGCTGCTAGAGCTGTAGGACGCAGGTGCTTATATAGCATGATGTTTTGATAAGAGATGTGTGCGGGTAAACCCGTGGCAAGAAGGCTGCCCTATTTATTCGATGCCATGATGCATCCAATAGCTGAATAGCTTGATATGTATGTGTGATGAATTATGATATATTGCAAGCCTTATGAAGAGATATTAGGCCTCTGCCATACGACGATACCCTTATGTTGAGTATATCATTGAGAAAATATGCACCGCGGTAGTGCATGATATTTGCAAACATTGCTTTGCATGTAATACAATAAATAGGGCACACTCTCGTTCTGTTGGTATATACCAATGTTAAATGCCACGTGAGATGAATTAGGAAGTTTCATATCAATTTAGAATAAAATGATTGCAGGTGAAAATTCGATTTTTTTTTCTATACCCATAACAGTATCTTTCTAATTAGTTTGCGTGCGAGTGATATTATCGATTTTCTGAATGCCCAATGTAATGTATCCTTTAATGTTGTCGTGATATCGTGTATGTATTGTTTTGAGGTCTTAAGTGATATTTGTTGTTTAACGAACGCCTAATGTTGTTGATTTGTATTTCAGTAGTCTACATAAACAGAATGATGTTACTTTGAGTCATTTCAAGATCAGCCGAATACTATGTTATGATGGTATTTCGTTTCATTAGTTACTTTGCCCCTGTATATAAAATTGTTACCTGTATCCAATCCCTAGGATTAACTTCAGTCCCTATGATTAGCCCCAGTCCATATGTGTATGACCCTAGGTATGAGATATTGACCAATATATTCGTTTTTTTTTTACACCAAGTTCTTTTGCTAGGAAGGGGGAACTTTTAACGAAATATATTGGTATAATGCCATTTTAATAATAGTCAATAGGGAGTTGGTAAACCTTACGTTATTCCCTGAACTGAGACCCGATAAGACATTTGTGAGTCGTTTATTTGTCGTGTGAATGATAGATAAGAAGTATAAATCGCACGATGTTTGGTGCATGTAATGCCACGTAGAGTCGTTGATGCATTCGTTGGTGATTATTAGCTGGTGAGGAAGTCGATATACATGCATGATTATGAGCCGGTTCGGAAGTCGATAGACATTCATAAGTACTTCGCCAATTGCGAGAAATATATATGGCATTTTTGAACGTACGTGATATTCAATAAAGTTACAAGTCGGGGAGACGGAAACAAAATATATTCGTCAGTGTGATCCATCGAATACGTGTGCAATAGACAGGCTTCGTGGTACGTCAGCCAACAAGGCCGTACGGCGTGGTTAGCCGGTCCGTCGAACGAAAGAAGAAACACGCAGCGAATTGTAAACGCAACCTTCTTGGAGTCAATAATACATCTTGGAGTCAGATATACAATTATAATACAACTACAAACATTCGCTCTGCGTTAAAGGGGCTTACTATATGCATCTGGTTTCTATATGCATCTGGTCGTTAAATTTTGTGAATTAAATCTGTCTATTCTATAATATGGATTCTTCCATATATTACTATAAACTTGTTAACTCTCTCAGCGCACATGAACATAGTTAGCAGCAGAGCTGGTGGAGGATTACGACTTCGGAAATGCAGGGAACGCAATTATACATCGTAAAGTCATTTCATATCACGCGGATAAGACTATCTATGAGCCTAAATGTTAGGACGCACCAGTAGGTTGCACATCCAGTGGTTTTCAACCTTTTATGGTCGTGACTCCATTTCTAATTTGAATATGTTCTGTGTCCCAGCTCAAAATTTGATAAGCTGAATACTGAAAAACGGTCAGTACCTTTGCCCGGACTTACTCACGACCTATTTTGGATGCTGATTACGCACAACATCTTGGCGAACCCTAGAATAAAGGCAAACGACCCCAAGGATTATAGCCACTATTTTTGACTAAAGCATCTAAATGGCCTTCTGACTCTAGGAATATACCGTTCTCATTTAATTGCGATTACAATTAGACCTATTTCGGTAAATCGGGGTTATTTTTAATAAATTTTTATTGCATGTTTTGCGAGGGCTGTGGTACACATTAGAATCAACGAATGTGACGCTAAATCGCGCGCAGCGCGAGGAAAAACTCAAAGTGGCGTAATTCTGCCCAAAAAACAATATCGTTTATGTTGATTTACGAACAAATAAATTGACCCTATTTCAAGCCTTCAAAATTCCGGACGGTTTGGCATATTTCAGAATTCCTCCCGGACGCCAGTTTGAACAGTGAAATTTTGGACATGTCCAGGAAATTCCGGACGCCTATGCGATAAATATACAACCCCACAACTCTCTTATTTGACTACTGTTACGTTTTGCAGGTCCATTTCGGCCTTAATTATTGAGTCACTGACGAAGACAATCCCAGAGAGAACTGGTTCCCCCCGGACAAATCACAGTCGCTGTCACTACTGTGAAAGAAGAGGATGAAGGAGTAGTGGTATAGAATGAAATTGAAATTCTTTATATTATTGCTATTCATCTTGAAAACAAAACGTAATCATGAGTAATTGATTTACGATTTGCGGAAACGATATTTCAACTCTTGCCTAATACCTTCCACTGTTACTGTTTGCTTTGCATTTCAATACCATCCACAACCGAGCAATATCGCGTCTGATCTATACCGTGGCTGTCTATTGTTTTGCTATGTGGAGACTCAAATCAGAATCAAATTAGGGTGACGTATAGGGGGTGATACGAAGCTTGAAGACTAAAGTTGGGGGGCAAAGAAAACGATTTCCGTTTCTTTTCATGTGTAACCGTACCACCATCAGTCTCCTCTGATGCCTGAAAGTTACGTAATTGGTTTGGCACACAGAGCTATATCGTGCTTTGGGAAGGAAAGTCACTTTATGTTATTACGTTTTTTCTAGATTACGACCAATGCAAATGATTAATGAGACATGACACTACAAATAGGGGCTATCTTCGTAAATATAATGAGCTATGTGGTACAGGGGCTATTTCACTTGGTTGCTAGAAAAAATTCCCTCATGAAAGTCATGAAAATTTATCCCATCTAATTTTCAAAATAAAGAGGGTTTTTTGTGTGGGTTTTTTCAAAATGTGGCGATGGATGCCGAATGTTGCAGGTCTTCATGTGTAGGCCCTACTGGCGCCAAAATGCCGGTTTGCACCGTGCACATCCCCAGATTTAAGCCTACCACCGGGCTTCATCGACCCCAAATGACATTAGGAATATACCGATCTTCCATAATTTTGTAAATTCTGTATATCTCAACTATTTACATTTTTGTTTTGAGGAGGGGGTACCGGTATTAAAACTAAGTAATCTAATGACATATAAACTGCGAATAGCGCCAAGAAAAAGCCACTCTGAATAACTCCCCAAAACTTGAGTTTATGTCAATTTATGAAAATTACAAAAACATGTTTTGCAAAGATAGGCATGTGTTTAAAACAAAACATGTTTTTAACAAGAGTTTTAAAACAAATTTGGTTTTAAATATCACCTACTAACAACGCTTTTTTATTGTTCTTTGCACCCTGGCCAGTAAACAGAAGTGTCTCAAATCGCAATGTAGCTTACAAATTTCGATTTAGCAAAGGCATTATATCGAATCCGTATTCTGAATCTCTTATTTTATTCCTTAGCTGATATACTCTCCCGAATTCGAATCCCTTTCCTGTCTTTCATTCACAGCAACACGCTGACAATAAAGTATATGCACGAGTTACAGCAATCGCTATTTTAATGCGCAAGATAGTCTATAAAATTCAAATCGAGTATTTTATAGTCTCAGGTATCGCTGGAGTAGCGATTTCAACGATGCCGTCATGAAATACCGAATTGAATTGAAAATAGCGATCGCAACATACAAACACTTGGGAACTGTCGACGATAACAAATTAATGACAGATGCTCAATAAGCATTGCTTACGCAGAGAGTAATTATGTACAAGATAACGTTAAATCACAAACAATTTGTGTGTAACATGGGCCTGTATGCACTAGGGTTGCATTTAAAACAAATGGTGGTGTAATATAATTTGTTTAAAACATGTTTAGAGCAGTGTTTTAAACAAAGGCCTTTAAAAAAATTGTGTTTTTCAAGTTGTAAAATCATGCCTTAATTGTCCGAATAATTTCCAAAAAAACATGTTGTATGAGCCTGTGGACAACTATCACCCGATATAGCCGACGTATATCGATATGGGACGGTTGGAACCCGCAAAATAGTCGGTTAAACAGGTATATAGTACAGATATTTCGTCAAAGGTCCTATATTTACCCTATATTTTCGATTATCAATGTCAATCCACTATGACGTTACAATTGAATATTCGTGACCTCTTGAAAAAACAAGAATACAAACAATGAAAAACATGTTTTAACAAGGGCCTTGTTTTAAACATGGTTGTTTTAAATTGATTGTTGTTTTAAATGCAACCCTAGTATACGCAGATCGTGTCAATGTGTATCAGGCGTTGCTAGGCTACACGAGTCGGTGTGTAAACTGTGTATGCTGCATAAACATAAAGGACAAATACGCGAAGAAAGTGTCAAGTTTAAATGGGAAATAAGTTTCCAATATAGCTCAGTCTCGCATATTTGAGATTTTATGAAGTGGGATAAGGCGAAAACGTTAAAACGCAAATAAGGTTGCTCCAAGCACACCCCTGGTATAGAATATGGATTAAATGTTGTAGACGCGTCTCATATCCAACGCGACAATAGTGGCGAAGCAGAATACATTTCTCAGATCACTGATTATGATTAGTGACATACATATACACCATAAAGGTTCCAGTATTTCCTATACTTTAACTTCCAATCGGCCTCTAGCATGCGGTATACCCCAATATGTGGCCCGCAAGTGGACAATGATGCACTGATCTCCGTTATGCGACTTAATTGAGATACGACCACATTACCAAAGTCAGAAACCAAGTGAGATTGAAGCATTGCTATGCAAGGATACGGTGCCGTTGTTTACTGGCATCCGTCAATAGGAAAGACCTCCCCACGATTGCAAAAATGCCTGATAGCGTCGATGACATCTTTCTAGACTGGGAAATCGTCCGTTTGCAACTTTGAGTAGATTAATTCCCCATTAATGAACAATTCGTATGAACCAAGCCGACCGACATTCCCAGTGACCTGAATGTTCGGAAGATCTTTCTTTATCGCGGCCTTAAGCGCATCGAAGAATACTTCATAACCTCAGCTGCCACAGTATTAGACGTAGACGGATACCTGCGCACTCATTTTCACTGAAGTCTCTGGCTTTCCAGTCCCCCCAAGGTAGCCGAACTATGCCTATATGCTATACCACGGGGCACCAACCAGCCCGCGAGGACTAGATGAGTAGCCCGCGAGCCCGTTCCAAAAAAGGTGGAATAGCAGCATTTACTATTCGTCAGATTATTACCAGTGATCTTTTAAATATATAGATTGATTGATTCAGCTGTACTTGTTTCAAATACACTAACATGTAACTTACATATATAAACACTTGAAAATATCCTCAATTACAATTAGTAATATATAGATGCATGTGATAGAATCACCGGCAGAAATTGAAGATACGCCGCGTTGCCTATACCGGCGACATGACGGAATGCCATTCACGGTCTTCTTGAAATGGCGGGGGGCTCCGTTATGATAGCTCGACGTCCTGGACAATGCCAAAGTAGTAAACAATATTACTATTCGGAGTTAGATGGCAGTGAAGTACTAGCAGATTTTGAATATCTGTATACCCATTACGTATTGCATCTTTTGACACAGCTTGTTTCTGTTACACTCAACGCAGTTTAGTATACCAGGTTTCTAACTTTATGTAATCGTTGCTGCTGTCCGATATAATGAAATCTTGTCATTTCTGGATGCTGAACAGTTGGAGATTGAAATTGTAACACTGCAAAATGACCCCCNCNTCAGTCTGCAGCAAACGTTTGGTGCCTTGTTGACACGGTAAAGTACAGTGGTGTATGCGCAGCAGCTNTGNAGCATCAGCTATGAAGGTTGCAAGCGTCTATGGTTCAACTTATCGTTGTGAATCAGCCTTTTCGGACATGATGAACTTCATCAAAAACAAACACAGAACACGCTTAATCAATGCCAATCTGGAACACTCACTAGGAATTGCAGTGTCAAGTTACATACCAGAGTACAGCGCACTAGTTGATAGCATGAAATGCCAGACCTCCCACTGACTGATATAGTTACAGATAACCTGATGTCCAGTCTAAAGTGTGACATGATTTATTTTAAAATTTGAGCATATTGTTGTTGTATAATTTATCTAAACATGGTGCGAAGTAATTCGTGATTTCTTAAAAAGTTTTGGTGGCTAGCTAGTTGAAATGAGATGTTTTGATTTAAAAGCCTTTCGGCAATGTTGTTCCTGCCCAGTACTATGAATATCACAGTGGAAATTCATTCAGATACGGGTAAACGACGGAAGTAAATGGTAGCCCGTCGATTCAATCAGTACCCAAAAGTAGCCCTTGGTTGCTAAAAGGTTGGTGACCCCTGGT
>ATSW01012148.1:0-19676 GCA_000444245.1 Botryllus schlosseri | reverse complement strand
GGGGGGGGGGGTGGCTGACGAAATGCTGTTACGGCCCTGGCCTTACCAATTACATTTCATTATCCTCACTCAGTTTTGAGTAGCCTAATCGTTTGATTACATTTCATTGAATGTCCTTTAGCCTATTCGCTGTTAGTCGCTCAAACCTTTATTGGTTCTTAACAGTCGCTTGAAACATTTTTCTGTGCTTGTAGTTTTCAGTAGGCCTACTCATGATTAGGAATAGT
Source organism: Botryllus schlosseri (assembly GCA_000444245.1). NCBI lineage: Eukaryota > Metazoa > Chordata > Ascidiacea > Stolidobranchia > Styelidae > Botryllus > Botryllus schlosseri. The sequence goes on along the minus strand of ATSW01012148.1, from coordinate 19,449 downwards.
TCGAATACGTTCGAGATTTTTTTTAATTAAAGGGTATTCTACATATCAAGAATGAAATATGAATAGCTTGAGATTGTTGCTAATTCCGTCGCTACTGTTGTCAGAGAACACCTGTTTACTCAATCAATTACCTGTTTAAAAGTAATTGTAATTGTGATTATAATTGCAATTAATTACATGTTTAACAGTAATTGCAATTTGATATTTTTAGCATTGAGTAATTATAATTGAATTGAAACATGCAAGGAAGTAATTGTAATTGAATTAAAATATTGTAATTGATCCAACTCTGGCCACTGCCATATCTTTATGTCGGACAGCAGACATTAAAAAAAATGAAATATCCTAATAATTTCCCTGAAAACCTTGACATAGTCAGAGATGGCCAAGGAGAAAATGTCTCCCAACATCTGAAGATGATGGGGATAAGATACCGGAGTTGATTGGAGCTTACATATGTTAGCTGACTATTGCTCGAGTATCAAACTAGACAACCTACGGAATTATGGGTTATTAGCGTGAATTTGGACCCTGAAACTCGCATTTTATTTGTCCTGGTACAAGCAATATATATCAGTTTATATCAATCAAATAAAGCAGTGCAAATGTTTATTTGAAGTCTAATGATTTACTTTCGACTGGTTGTAGTTTTTGAAATGTTTTATACAATAAACACAAAATAGAGAAACGTGATAGAGAAAAACGGAAGTCATTTTTTAATCCAGCGCTCAAAAGTTAGTCAAAATCAATTGCCTGATCAAAGTCACTGTCCAAAATCTGCAACTAGAACTTACTTTTCAATATCCGTAAAAAGAACTAAAACTACTCACTTTTCAATATCCGCCACTAGAACTACTCATCTGCAACTAGAACGAGACTACTCACAAAAACGTTAGTTAGTTGGCCATCAGCTGACTANATGAGTAGTTNGTCTNNCCGCNAGTCATATTCTGTTTTTATGAAAATGATTCCAGTCNACGAAAAANTGCGACNAGAATNGGAAAGAACATTGTATNTGTGATACGATCGTTGATATACAAAGTTCNNTTNAATTCACCACNAATTGCAGGCAGACCCNTGTCAGAGNANGATANTCGTGTTTATTTTAATATGGATGTNNTATTCAACTCNAATCTAATTGGGAAGAGATGAGAATCCTCCAGGTGTCCGNCTCTGTACCTAGCAGAGTTTAGTTATCCAAAATCGGCGCCAAGTCATCCTTGGAATTTGTGCAGCAGACAAACAAACGCAAACGTCCTGTTTATTTGAAACAAGTTAATAGAGATATACTGGTCAGCAGAGATCATGACGTAAGAACATAACGAGCGAGAGAAGAAAAAACACACACGATCACTCTTGCTTACAGCAAAGCGCATTTACATTGTAATAGGCAGTTGATACGATGGGATCTACGATGGGTAAGGCAGTGCGAAAACCGACTACTAGNNCTGGGCGAAATCGAGTNCCTGAGCGATTAGATACTGAATCGAGTATTCAAGTCACCCTCNTGTCNTAACAGTATGAAAGATATGGAAAGTTCAAATGTCTACCACAAAGAATATAATGCCAACTCNACATCACAATAAAGATTATTTTGTATTTTTTCGACCATACCTATTGNATTGCAATTTGCGGCAATGTTTTGGGTTGATCATGACTTCACAGATCTGTCATTTCCAAGGACCANTCGAGGTTCCAANGCTTACGCNATGAAACTATAATTTTCGTTGATGAATNAACTCTTTNTGGCAAATCATATNTCACTACCCGACNCGACTCATNATGCCCAGCNCTCCCNACAACATCATTTCTAGAGTCACGCAAATAAAAGATACCGCAGCCGANAAATCGCCGCATCATGCTTAAAAATGNGCTCCGATTAAAAATTCATAATTACAGTTTACATGAAATTCGCAAAGTCACGATCCNGTGACAACGGCGTGAATTTCCNANCAACTCCGATTAAATAGAATCATNCGCCNGTAACGCGGAATCAATTTCGCTATGAAGGATTACATCCGTAAAGGCATTTAAAATACGGCCAAACATTTCATCGTGGAGACGGCGGTCTAGTTTCTGTAGACTCTATGGTCACAAGTCGGCGGATTCCGTCATCAAGTTGTCTTGCAGCATCTTCATGGATCTCGACTGGGCTTGAGATTTTTCGTCTCCGACTTGGCCTTGTTCTCGCAGTGCGCGCATCACCGCACTCTCCCCCTCCTCGTGGTCATCTCTGAGTCGAACATGAATGTATCGAATCTATCTTTTGTTGATTCATTAACGGCCATGACCGACATTTCACGGTAATTTCGAAGAATAGTAAAGTTACCAGACTATTGTTATTTCGTCTATTACTGGTACTTGAAAATGCGACCACAAACGGCTAAAAGTGAGGAAAAGGAGTAAATTATGAATGTGAATCATTCGATATCACCAAACAGAGTTGTAAAAAGCGAGTTGAATAAGACTTGAAACTGAACAGTAAACGCAATGATTTGGACTCGTTGTCAACTGCCATTAGTAACACGATTATTTATTGTCCTAAAAACCTTAGAATTCCACANAAAAATTGTCAATTTTGACATTAAAACANCGTTTTACATAAATTTTGACCCGGGTAATCAAAATAAGTATTATTGCACAAACAAAACTTTCCCTCTGTTGTAAGCAGACTTTGATAACTAGTTGATTTGAGTTGTATAATTAGAGTAATTAGACGGAAATACCAGCAATCCAATTCTNNTNTAAATTATGATGTTTCTATGCGCTCATTATAATTCTGAACTAATTTTGGGTTTTCTGTAAATGCTACAGGAAAACTGTATAGCGTGANACGNGCGNAGTANGGCGTACAGATATNTTACATTCTCGTTCTTGTGAGGATGAACACTGATTTGGTTTGAACTGAACTTGATTTTTGTTGCGTTNCTTTCTCATTCCAACGTTTGCTNATTCAGTAATTCAAANTCTAATCTAATTTAGATAAAAACGNTGCAGCCATAATTACAATCTAATTTGGAAAAAAACTGTAGATATATTTCTAATTCTAATCTAATTTTAATCNAATATGGAAAAGCTGAAAATATCCTANCCCCCCAACTCTCACTTNGAACTCTGTCTCCTTGTCTGCGCGTTGTAAGCTTCTCTCGCCACGTTTTGAGAATACAAGCCTGCGGAATTGCTGGCTCTAGCTGGCCTATTGACGTCGGCCGACGGCTGGTGCGAGTAATTCGACTGGGGCCGGTATCCGGGGCTCGGAGGGCTGACGATGGTTTGGTGGTCGCCGTGATACTCTACGGAGAGAATGGAACTGCAGCTGGCCGAGCCGTGTCTGTTTGTGAGAACGCAGCGATATCTGCCGGCCATGTCTTTTGCGAATTCGCCCAGCACCAGCGTGTGTACGATGCCTGAACAAAAGTTAACATAGAGATTTGAAAAGCACTTGCGCGACGATCAATATCAACCCATCTACAATTTAGTAGGCACCGACTGCAAGAGCATTTTCACAATTGACTCCAGTGTTACCGCTATTTTATGGAGTTATTTTAATCTATGTTCATAGCAATAAACTAAACCAATCTGATGCGTCTCACCTCTGCTCAGAAACTTGATGTCCTTTTCTCTGGATTCTCGGATGGGCCGCTCGTTGTGATACCAGGCGACAGTCGGCAGGGGCAGGACATTGCTGGTCCTGATTTCAAGGACGGCCGGGTCTCCGATGGGGCAGCGAAGGTCTTGCAATTCCTGCAGACGCAAGTTTAAAGTTACAAACAAAGTCTTATTCTGTCTCGCTGACGAGCGATACCCAGATAGATAACACTGGTCAACGCATATTTTTAGGCAGACAAAGTAAGAGTGGTTTTGGGGGTTCTGAAGAGCACTGATTCCTTAGTTTTTTCAAATTGGCTCTGGTTTTGGTGACAACCTATTTGACTATTAAATCTCATATTTCGCTGTATGGGCTCAATAAAAAACGGCTCAGTCGCATGATAAAGTTCAGAAATTCAATCTAATTGTTATTTTAACACNCTNAAGACCGTTTTAAATCNNAATACAACAACATCATTATATTTAAGGGNNTTATATTTATCATAGTTGGAGAATTTCACGGATATCATGTACCTAAATAAACCCCAATCATACATCTNAGTATCTACCTAAACACTCAAATAATNTCGCATCAATTCAATCAGTTAACTCAAAATAATCAGTTGGAATATAATATTAATTTATCCTAAAACAAAACTGTTTCTTGTGCGATTTTCGCTTGAAAGCAATTTAGTGCAGTCTCTCAAAAGGTTTCTAAACNATCGTTTTAATTCTAATCTCAGTGCGCAATACGAGCCAAGCTTGCTGTACAGACATTTGCCATTCTTGTGCCTATAAGAATGAGCTCTGATATAATATGAACTGAACTTGGTTTTTGCTGTATTTCTAATGCGGAATAGAATTCAATTTCCAAGTATATGAAAATTCAGTAATTCTAATTCCGGACTACAAATTTGGGAAAAGCTGTGTACTGTGTAGCTATAATTCTAATTCTAATATAATTTGGAAAAACTGAAAACTTTCATGTCGTCCAACACTGACAATACCCACCTTCAAAAACGTGGGGGCTCCCTGTTTCGCGCCTGAAGACTGAATGAATTTTGAAATATTCCCGGCTGCTTTCGACCTTGTGGGTTGCGAGTTGCTTGGCAAGCCCGAGGAGTGGTTGGTGTAGTTGGGCGGTGGGGGGGAACGGGGTTGGACGAAATCGTTGCTGCTCACCCCCGAATACGNGGTTGGAGAGGATCTAAAAATAGGAAGAGAGAAATGAAAAAAAGGCAAAAACATAAATTGTTCCCACTTGAGTTGCGCGAGCAATGGATTCTTAGAACATAAGTGCTTTGATTCGAGCAAATATTAAATAAATATGGCATCTAGCTTAAGGCGCATTTCCAAACTTCACAGCATCTATTTCAACAGCTTTACAGCCATCGCCATGCTTAAACATGAAATAATCTATAAAGGATGTCTCTGGACATGTGTAAGCTATAAGAAATGGATGAATATTGGCAGTGTATNATTCACAGATTATTGTTTGTTTGACTCCCTAATGCCATGTTGTGACCTCGTCACAATCTTGGAAGCATCAAAATTGCGAANNATATCCACTTCTGGTCCTAAAAAACGAAATTGGGGGGATCATTTTCAACGAGGGATGTCTCTGAAATGNCGTGACAATGAACAGTCAAATTTTGACAGGGCACTTTTTGACCCTACCCTNCACGCGTCTCATTTAAAGTCTACATATAATTCAATATTCTTATTACTAACTTTATACACGANTCCGAAGCGCTGAAAATGGTAAAAGAGTGCATTTCCAAACTAATTATTACAAATTATAAGCCAGAAAGGTGAAACGTATGGCTCATCATTCNTACGATCAAAGATATTTTGAAAACTNAGACTGGTCGTCTAGGTGGAATGCCAGGAATCTCNGCAATTCCATTGTNAATGTAACAAAAGGTTTTGTGATGAAACTAGATAGAACTGTATCGATTGACGGGCAATCCAATTACGTTGAGTTTATGAATAGCACCGNGCAAATCACAAAAGATTGNAGACCTTCTGAGAATACCCAGAGTTTGACTAAAGGAGTCCCATTGTGATGCCTAGACNTAGTTTAAAGCAGAATTTTTGTCTACCAAAATGAAACTAAACAATCACACAAAACAAACTTATTGACGGAGTTATAATCGAGTGACAAGGTTCCGAGTCACAAGTTAATCTATATTCCGCAGTTTTGACTCGAGTTCGAGTCGGGNTGCAGNGGGTAGATTCCGAGTCATAGTGTTGTGACTCGAGTCCGAGTCTAAGTCAAGTACCAGTACCGATAGAAAAAATAGGCCACCCAATAATGTGGTGACTTCTCTATTCTTCACAATAAAATGCCTGATGCCGTCCGGGTCTCGAGTCATACGCAATGACTCCAGTAATGGTGTTCGGTTGTGTGATGTTCTTGCTCCAATTGCTAGCTCAGAGTCATCACTACTAACGGTGGGGGTGTGGGGTTCCAAACTCCTGCCATTTCAAATTCCTAGCTCATTGTAATTCAGTAGTTATAAGTTGCTTTAGAATTAAATCTAAATAGTTGTGTTTTCGATAGTTAATTGCAAACTACTGAAGGTCGTTAGTTCTAGTACTAGTTGCTGGTTTCAAAACTTGAGTAGTTCTAGTTGGAAATTTTGAAAAGTGAGTTCTAGTTGTAGTTGCGAATTTCGATATGTGGTTAGTTCGAGTTTTATTGCGGATCTTGAAAAGTGAGTAATTCTAGTTCAATTTATTAAAAGTGAGTAGTTCCAGTTGTGAGTTTTGAAAAGTGAGTAGTTCTAGTTTTAGTTGCGAGTTTTCAAAAGCGAGTAGTTCTAGATTTAGTTGTGAATGTGAATTTTGAGATGTGATTAGTTGCAAGATTGGAGAAGTCAGTAGTTCTAGGTCTAGTTGCGAATTTTGAAAATCCAGTAGTTTGTACAAATCTTCTCAAGTACAAGTCGAGTCAATCCAAAAATTGATTCAAGTCAAGCCGAGTCATTTTCCATATTCAAGAAAATGACTCGAGTCAAGTCGAGTCATAACAAGGCCGCTGCTGGTGAAGAAAACAACCATAAGTGCCACACGTACTGGTTACTAATCTTTTGCTGTGGCTCAAAAACTTTTGGTCCAGGAGCACGCAAGGAACCGTTGCCTTCCTCTTCTAGAATTAAATCGCGGATTTCACCGGTGACTTGGATTGATTTTGGCTCTTGCGAAGACTCGGCTGTAACAAAGNAAGCGTGAAGAGATATTGTGACATGACAACTACTGGTAAAGGGATAGTTAGATAAAAATGAGTATATGATTAGTGATAACTGCGCAGTGTTTTCCAAATNAGATTAGAATTAGAATGATAGCTNCACTGTGTCTTCCAGATTATATTTGAATTATAACTACAGCTACACTGTTTTTCCCAAATTAGATTAAAATTAGAACGATAGCTACAGAGTATATTTCTTCAAATTAGATTAGGCTATAATTAGAATTTTAATTATAGCTACACTGTTTTTTCCAAATCAGATTAAAATCAGAACGATAGCTAAAGTGTATATTTCTTCAAAGTAAATTATAATTATAATTTGAATTATAGCTACAGTTTTTTTCCAAATTAGATAAAAATTAGAATTATAGCTACACTGTGTCCTGCAGACGAGATTTGAATTAGAATTATAGCTACACTCCTACACACTTTTTTTTGCAAATTGGATCAGAAGTCCTAGTTCCACAAATTTTTCTAAATTAAAATGACTGAATTTGCAAAAACTTGGAAAATGAAATCAGTTCTGAAATAGACGGAAATACAACAAAAATCAAGTTCTTGCAATAGTTATTTTTGAATATGGATCCAAAAATTTTGTCTCTTATAGCAATGCTTCGACAGGTTGGACTTGAACCTTACCTAACAACTTTATCAAGTAGTCGGTTAAATTTAAAGAAAATTAAATTTGTGAGCAGCCCTACTGACCACTTGTGGTTACTGGATGGTAACTCACCATAAGCACTGCTCCGCGCCAAGGCCTGCATTGACGGAGATTGCAGAGTGGACTGATGGGCCGTCGGGGCATAGTCGGAATCTTGAAGTTCCTCGTATAATCTTCTTTGTGAATCTCGAGAGTCGACAGGCCGGTACTCGATGTCCGGAGTGACGCTGAAATGTCGCCGATTGAGTATCGGGATTTGTTTTTTGCTCCTCTAACCCAGGAGTGAAAAATCATTTTTCCTAGAAGCCGAAAATATTGTGGCGGGGCGGGCCAAAAGGTAACACTTGAAACCATAATTGAATAGTATATTCATATTGAAATGAACCCGAACATTTTCGGCTGCTCGTCAGGGGTAATTGTCAGCAACTAGTAGAGAATTGGAAAGAACATTGTATATCAACAATCGCATCACAAAATATGACGAAATCGAAATTTCATGCCGTTTTGCGATACGATTTTTAATATACAATGTTCTTTCCAATTCTCTACTAGTTGCTGACAATTACCCTTGACGTGTGTTAGCCGAAAATATTGAAGTTGACGAAGAAGAATGAATATTAAAGTTCTGTACCTCCAAGAAGTTCTTGAAACCACAATATTCTGCAGTTGGTTTATATACTGAAAAATTCAAATAACAAACGACGTAAATTCTTAATGCAACATTGCCAGCAAACAAAGTGCAAACTATGTGTAGGAAAACAGTAACGCTCAAGTTGTAATCAGCATTTATTCATGTACCAGTACATCAATCCAAGTTTATGCAGACCAAAAAATATTCTCCATGACTTCCAAATCTTTCATTGGCTTTGTATGTATTTGTTGTATATAACATCAACGTTACAGTTTGTACGGTATGTAGTTTAGTTCAAAGCGTGTGAGTTAAATGTTAAAATGACGTGTGACTTTAATTGCTACGACCCACTGTCGTTAGATTGGTTTTATTTTGAACCTGGATTTAACACAGCGTATATAGGCTACATACACATGGCACAGGCATGGTCCACTAAATGTATATCTGATTTAGGTTATACATCCTTCGGTTTTAGTCAAAGAATTAGCATTCATAGAAGGTTTTAATGCCTAAATTACAAGCACATCATAGTCGGTTCCCAGGCCGTAAAATGTCCAGGTCCAGTCGCAGTAGAATTCACTTCCCTTCATGAAATTCCAGCATTTTATCAAACGCAACGCGACTTTTTGCGACTTACTTTTTCTCTTCAAAACTCGTGGTCTTGTTGTGAGAAGAATAGCGGGTCGGTTGAGCGGCCATTGTCGAAGGCAGCGACACTGTTTTGGAATGCGACGTTGCTGCCGGCTTGCTGGCTGTGACAAAACAGACTCGAGCTTACAATCTTGTATCTTTATTAGGGCACAACAGTTCGTGCCGAGCAGTGANATATAATTTTTCGAGNNCCGAAATCATNCGCTCCTTGCCACTACGAGGTTATTTATCGACGTAAATTATAGTTCCGATAAGATTNTTCACTGTAGAGTTAGAGTAGANCTGGTTAAAAAAAAACTTTTCCTTCATATTTAACTGGCTACCTGATNGAATTGTTAGGTTGGTTAAAAAAACGCTGCACNCCAAAACTTTGGCTCAATTCCAACCAGTAGGAGCGAAATGATTGCAGTAGAAAGTTTTGAATTTNTCATTAAAAACTAAAANAATGAAATTTCAAAATTTTTCTGCCAACCCCATAAAATTGTTAGGCTGTCAGTAGAGATGGTGCACACCAAATTTGGCTCAATTCCAACCACTAGAAGCGAAGTAATTGCAGTAGAAAAATCTNGATTTGAATNAATTAGTATTTACGGTGACTAACTCTTTAATAATCATTTATTATAAAACCATGGAATTCGAAATTTTTCTACTGCAATAACTTCGCTTCTANTGGTTGGAATTGAGNCAAATTTGNNACGCATCATCTCTACTGACAGCCTAGCCATTTTATGGGNTCGACATAAAAATTTCAAAATTTTATTCAATTTTTATTTTTTAATGATAAATTCAAACTTTCTACTGCAAGAATTTCNCTTCTACTGTTTGGAATTGAGCCAAANTTGGTGTGCAGNGTTTTATTTANCAACCCAAGCCAGTGGAATCTGAAGGAAAAGTTTTTTTTTGAACAGCCCTACTGTAGAGGCCTTGAATCCTAAATTGGTGGTATCGCAGCATAGGACACATGTAGTACAAAGCTTCATACGTTGATGGNAATGGCATATCTGTGAAGACCCATAGCATTGTCACAAAGTGCAATGAAATAGGTATGGTCAAAAAATACAAAATTATCTGCAATGTGATNGAGAACTGGAAATATATTGTTTATCGTNGCATAAAAGGTANATATTTGAATTTTCCACATCTTTCATATTGATATGACATTATAATGATACTCGAATACAGAGTAATACGATCGACCACTCGCTTTTTCCCCCAGACCTAGTCCTAATTCACCTGGAGTATAGATGTTTGAAGTTTTCTGCGGCCCTTTATGAGCCGGTTGACTGTACGTTGGAGCCTTGTACGCGGGTGCTTGGATTTCTGGAACTGCCGGCTTAGCTACAGGAGCACTGTTGCAAAAAAGAAGGAATTATTTTGCAGTCAAGAAACGTAACAAGCAGCAACAAAGGACTGATGTAGGATGTTGATCTGGCAACCCATTTAACGATGCAAAAAGATTTTATTAAATTCGGAAAAACAATAACCGTAACTTTAACCAACATGTGGAATTGGACATGTAGAAAATTTTCAACCTTTTCAAATTAGGTTGGAATTAGAATTACTGACCATTCTTTCTCCAATTAGATTACAATTACTGGATTCACAAAAAAGTTGGAAATGAAATGAAATTCCGAATTGAACAGAAATAAAAAAATGACGTTCAGTTCATATCAAATTAGAGTTCTAATAAGCACGAGAATGGCAAATGTCTGTACACCGAGCTTCGCTCGAGGCTCGTTTCCCACTGTGCTTCTACAGAGTTCTCCTGTAGCATTTTCAGGTAAACCAAAAGTTTCAGGTTCCTGTTTGAAAGACTACCACAAATTGTTTCAAATCATCCCTATCTTTTCATTTCATCACAATTTTGTGGTGTTTTGAACTGATGAAATTTCATCCAAACTGATGGAATTGTCAATCTCTCGTTACTACTAATATCAACCCATATAAAATATTCTAGGCATAAGAGCTGTTTCACAGTTGACTTTAATCAATGTTCCTTACACTAGTAAGCGAACTAAGGGATAACTGGACGCCTTGTTACCCTGATCAGATTCTGCATTCCAATAGCACTGATCAGATGACTGGCCTAGTCACAGCTCACAACATAATAAATAGATACACAGAGGAGCAACACACAATTTTATGATCTGTTTACGAGATATTTAACATTATTTAACAATGCGTGCCTGGCATTGCATGCATATTGCATCTACATTGCAGGGAGCGGCTCTAGGCCTCAATCATGTCAACTAATACTCTTCGGGTTGTGATGTAGGTTCTGGAGCATAATTCTTGTCGATATTGAAACAAGGGATTGATCAAATTTCAGCTAGGCTTGGACAGCTAGATAATTCTTGTCTAATTAATTGTAATCTTCTAATTTTAGAAATAATTCTTCGATCCCATTCTAATTTAATTTGTGAAACGTTTTCATGCTTTAATTTAAATTCTAATCGAATTTCTGGCATTTCTGGCAATGCAACTGTATCGTGCAAAACAAGCCAAGATTGCTGTACAGACAAAAAGCTGCAGTGTAGCTATAATTCTAATACTAATCTAACTTGGAAAAAACTGTGTAGCTTCAATTCTAATTCTAGTCTAATTTGGAAAAAAAAAGGTTTAGCCGTAATTTGAATTCGAATTCTAACTTGGGAAAGCTGTAAAATTTTCAGGTTGTCCAACTCTCATTCTGAGCAAAACTCCCAGTTTGTCAGAAAGATTAAAGCCTAAGAAAACAATACGCCTTTCAAGTCTCGACTCACACTAGCACTATACTGATATATACATCTTCTGCAAATGTAACACCGCTAATTGCTAAGAGAGAGCAACACTCTGATCATTGCACTTCGACAAATTCGACTGGAAAAAAAGGCACACACGCTTTGCAGAGTGCACAAACTATTCCAATTATTCCTACACCGAGACACATTACTCGATACCATCTGAGCGTGAAACCCTCAGGACATTTAGATGTCTGGCACACGATACTACTATCCATATTTGGAGATTACACTTTAGGTTGATAGTTAGTTTTTAGCAAATTTCACACAGTAATATGTCAGCATAATACTGCAACGAGTTATGGTGAGAAGTTGAATATATTTTCCGACGGGATACAATGACTCATCAAAATGCATTTCACATAGTTAGCTCAAGTTCAGACATTGATGACACAGCAGTTTTACACGATGCAGAAGCAGCACAAGAATCACAATTAACATGCGCACCATGACTCGCATAATGGTCACCCATGCACCCCTGTTGTATGACAAACACTAGAAACCGCGACTACAGAGAAAATTACAGAAATATGGTTTCGGATAATCACAATATCAAACAATGTCTATTTGGAAACACTCGGGCATGGCATGAAGCATTTGAATGATTAAACTAGGGCTAGACAAAATCTAGTACCCTCTATGCGACACAAGGAATATAATTAGGGCGATTTTATTTGACATGTAAAAATTGTAGCGTTAGGTCAAAATTGTTTACAAAGTCAAAAAAAATTTTTACCTCTGCATTTTGTTTGTATCGTGGATTTTGCACTGTTGGTGAACTTATCAGTTCATAGTTTACAGCTTGTGGCCTACTTTACCAACCCGAGAAACGATCTTTCGTCGTACAACAACATATCTTAATTATTTCTACCAAAACTATATGTCTCGTTGATAAATTTACTCTTAGCGGCAAAGAGCGCACAATTTCAGTACTACAAAAATAATCAATTTTCACTACTTGACTCGAATCATAAGAATTAAAGTCTGGTTAGATAAGAAAAATTGGCCAAACAAACGGTAGGCACCAAGCAGAAAATTTTGATGGCACTTATTGGTAAAAAGATCGACTGAAATCACTGTGTTGAGTTCACTTAAGATTGATAAAAGGCTCCTCTCTATCAATGGCTATTATGCGCCTTATAAGGTCGCGCCAATGTTTTGAGTCTGTCGGTGAGAAACGACGGGCCGCTATTGACTATCGATCAAGTGATGATTTGCTGACAACATAGAAAAGTATTCAAAGAAATAAGGCAACCGTCCCGGCACACAAAGGAAAAACTTGGCAAATTTCATGGATGTCAATATTACTTCACTTCAAGCCAGTCCAATCTTATTCAAATGCTGACAGTCTGAGGTAGACTACAAATGAAAAATAATGTCCTACGTCATATTTGATTATGCAATTGTCGATATACAATGTTCTTACCTATTCTCTACTAGGTGCTGACGATTACCACTGACGGGTGTCAGCCGAAAATACTCTGGTTTATTTCAATATGAATATACTATTCAATTGTATATTCAAGTTATGTACCTCCAAAAGTATCTCTATATATTTTGGGTTAATTAGAAAGTTAGTGAGAGTATCATATAATGGTGTTACTACGTAGCTTATTATTATCATTGCAGCATGATGCTTATATCCTACACACTTTGAAATGTAGGTTGCCTTTGCAGCATGTTGGCATTTAATTCAATTCACTGACGAGNNGCCNTTGCGGCGGTTTGAACNGGTCTATTTCTGAGCGCTTACTTCAGATTCGTCACAGACCATTTCCTCACAAAATGACATCATTAGAGTCGGCGTGAATCATGTCAAGCACAGACCACCCTTTTCAGTTTTTTTTTAATGACTGCAGTAAAGGAGATACCGTGGTAACAAAATCACAAGGAAAATCAATTGAGAATTAAGATGTGCATTTCTAAACACCTCTACCATCAAAACCAAATTCATGGACGAAAATAAATGTGTCAAAATTNGTTTTGAGCAGTCAAGTCAACATTTAATTATATTATCAAATGGTAATTACTCTTGTAAGGTAAAAAAAAATAGACTACAGGAAATGTTGATTGATCTGTTGACGGAAGTGTTNCAATGCGTCACATTTTCGATACCTATCGAAAATTCACATATCTGATTGATCCTGGACCGACTCGAGCTTTTTATAGAAGCCTTTTCGCAAATTCCAGCAACTAACTTTGATAACAAATGAGATATGTACGCAGCAACATGATATTCATGTAGGGTTCATGTCAAACACTCAATAAACATGCCGGTGAGTAAACCAGCATCTCACANAGNCAGATACCCCATGNCTCTNNTNTCACATCNNTNANCNTATTTTCCTTATCAGAAAATGCGGTACCAGNCAGGCTACACATCATGTTCAGAATAAACTGTTGAAATGATGGGCTTCAGAGCATTTCTAGCCCACGTAGTTTCATAACTACCATCGTAACGTACTGGTACATCGTACATGTNATGCAGGCTTCTGATGACGATCTCTAAAATATCAATAGGCGCTGGCAGCTATTGAATTGAAGCCTACAGATTAGTTGTCTAGCTTGCAAATGGTACTACGCGGACAAGATCAATTTAAACCTAGCTTCCAAATTATACTATGTGGAAAAGATANATTTTTAATCCAATGTTTTACCTGAATGGTAACTCGAAAGAGAAGCAACACAATCATGCATNAATCATAGTNGATGATTANATTACAATTACAATGTCCCGTCTCTAAGACTTNAAAGATAGAAATGTNAGTGAAATGCAACTAGGGTCAGGCNCAATNCTTCAAGTTCTCNAATCTGAATCGAGTATTAATTCTAATGGTTAAGGTNGAGTGGTNTGAGATGACTTNTTCGAGTNCTGAAACTGGATGCTCCATGCACTATGAGTTAATTTATCAACGTGAATTATAGTTTCAATGCAATTTTTCACTTTACAAGGCTGTAAATTTCGACTGCTGNTNAGCGGGATACGAAACATAGTGCAAAGNTANACAGTGGAAATGAACTTTCTGTGAAGTCGNGATCCACCCCCACNATGGTCACAAAGTGCAATGAAGTAGGTAGGGCTGAAAAGGTGTTAAATTATTTTTGTGTTGTAGAACTGGTAATTATTCTTTGTGGTNCCATAAAAGGCCTAAAAAAAGCATAATACTCGATTCAGAATCAAACCACTCAGGTATACGATTTTNCCCAGCACTNATTGCAACAAAAAGCGAATAGGTCACTATCTTACTTTGAAATTTCTAGAACCAGAGTCGTTTTTGCAGCTTTAATTTTATTTTGTGCATCTAAATGTGCGAGTTGGGTGACGTCTTCNCCGTNGACNGTCAGAATGTGATGACCTTCCGATATTCCCGCTCTGGCTGCCTTTCCGCCGGCAGTGACCTGGGAACAAGATTGGGTTTTGACAGCAGAAGATAATTGAATATGCAGTCGCCAAATGAGTAGCAACAAACTCTACAAAATTTTAATNAGTAATTTGTAACATATGCCTATATAATGGCTGTNTTCATTATGAGAAATATTTGGCGACACACTTGCAAACAAACTACAGGTACTGGATTTTCAAAATGTGCAACTAGAACTAGATTTGAACTACATACTTTACAAAACCNGCAACTAGAACTGTAACTAAAACTACTCATTTGTGAAAACTCGCAACCAGAACTAAATTTGAACTATTTCACTTTTCAAAACCCGCAACNACAACTAGAACCAGAACNACAGTACTCACTTTTCCAAACTTGCAATTAAAATTATAATTAGAACTAATCACTTTTCAAAAACTAGTACNAGAGGCCTACTACTCACTTTTCAAAACTAGGACTAGAACTAGAACTACTNACTTTTTAAAATCCGCAACCAGAACTGTAACTATAACTAACTACACAACTAACTAACTAAAACAAAACTAATNAGATTAAATTCCGAAGCAACTCATCAATTTTTANTTTATCGGAACTGGATNGGTTTTCCANATGAACATCAGTTCAAGTTTGAAATGGGAGGGGTTTCGACCCCCNAAACCTACCCCCTGGCTACGNCAGGGGCAAGTAATGAAGTAATAGTTGCAAGAACATCACACAACAGAACACTGGCATCACGATTCACACCAAACAATGACATGTGTTTTCTAGTTNTTCGGCAACAAAATTATTTTAAATTTACTAGAACTAGTACTACGGTATAAAAATCAATAATAGTTTATAGTTAGTTGACTGTTGGCNATTATTACACCGATCTAATATGAGAAAAACATAAATCTGCAAATNAATCATTGTCTTGCCATAAGTCCACAGTTAACTAACTCCACNGCTCTGGACAAATATTTTATTTGAATATTTGCTGTCACATCAGACAGTTGTGCGTTAAGAGACAGCATCGATGAGAATTAGAATGGCCGTGACATACTTTNAGACAACTCCAAGTTTGAAGAGAGAGTTGAACAAATTNACTGCGAATTATCTAGTTACTCATTACATGAAGCCACATGCAGCTTCATTTCNAACTAAAATTTGGNCAATNACACTTGTAAACAAAATAGCACATAACATAGCGGCATANTCNATCACACAGCNGACTGAAATGTCNGTTCATTTTGTAGATCTTGTAGATTGCATCTTGTAGATTTTGCAAATTTTTATAGAAATGCAATAACGCTCACCAGCAATACAAAGTTATTT
Organism: Botryllus schlosseri; assembly: GCA_000444245.1. Lineage (NCBI taxonomy): Eukaryota > Metazoa > Chordata > Ascidiacea > Stolidobranchia > Styelidae > Botryllus > Botryllus schlosseri. The sequence goes on along the minus strand of ATSW01012148.1, from coordinate 3,191 downwards.
GAACTGTGGATTGCCCTGAAGCAAAGAATCAGAATCAGATCATGGTTCATTTGGCAATGTTTATAAAATACAATTTTAAGAGCTTCTTGGAGGTATAGAACTTCAATATACAATTGCATAGTATATTCATAAATAAACCCAAATATTTTCGTCTGATAATCACCAGGGGTAGCCTAATNGTCGGCANCTAGNAGAGAATTNAAAAGAACATCCTATATCAACAATCGTAGATCACAAAATGCGACGGGTTCATTTGAATATGAATATAACATTCNATAATACAATTTGTATACTATAGCCTACTATTCNGCCTACACTTGATTAGTATACNGTATTCATATTGAAATGAACTCGAATATATTCGGCTGGCGTTCGTCAGGGGTAATCGTCAGCAACTAGTGNAGAATTGCTGATGATCACCCNAAAAAAGTGTCAGCTGAAAATATTCGGGTTCATTTCAATCAATATGAATATAGCAATATAGGCTATTGTTCAATTGTATATTGAAGTTCTGTACCTCCAAGACGATCATCAAATACTNTACTATTGATATATAATACTATTTTTGATGTTGTCAGCATATACTTCAGTGATGCTATCGATATATTTTGACAGTGTCAACAATGACAGCATAAATTTGCTAATGTCACTGATATAAGTTGGTCTATACATACTTTGGTCATGGATGGCTGACATTGCTAAGGTATATGCAGCCACGAACAAAGCACAGACTGACATTGTCTGACCAGCCAAACCATGCTGCAGTGCATTGAGCAGGACAATCATATATTCAGGAGACAGCTACACAGCATGCGAAAAAGGATTACCTTTCCTATCGCAAGAGGCAGTCGAAAATCGTGTCCGCCGGTCATTCTAAATCCCCACGGAGGTCCTCCTGTCATTTGAACCTTCATCTTTGCTGATATTACTCAGAGGAGAACTAATAACCGTTAAGGAAAAGAAGAAGAATTTAAAAAATTCAAAATATATAAATCAATGATAGGTTAAACACTGATTGATTAAAATGTGTGGCACCGCCACACCCTAAGTTTCTCATCCATCCCTCTTCAATTAGTTAGGTAATTCATTTCTTAGTTATAGTCTCCTGCTATAGTAATGAGGTCCTGCCTGCCGTGCCTGGGTCGGCTGGGCTTCGAAGACACTATGCTNTAGCCTATCAAGCCTCCCGTCTGCGGGTTGTTTATCTACTGTNTTTTTATNATGTTGAATTTGGAATGCTGGCGAATAAATNATTTTCTCTCTCTATCTATCTATCTCTTCTGAACTATGCTCGAAACGATCTCACAAGGATATACCACGACGTAAAGAGAACGATGGAAATCAGAATGACATCCTAACAGTAACAGGCAGTGAATGAATAACAACTTTAGAAGTTATAAAGCACGCGCTNTAGAATTACGAAGTGAATAATCTATAAAACTTCTCTTACTTGGCGTTAATAGATAACATCCCTCATACACAAGACATTGCATGACTGCGGTCTAGCCTTTCCCCCACCCAGATTACGAAAATGTGATTGCCGTTTTAGAGAGTAGAGTGAAGAAAATTGGCTTGTTGATATCATCGTTACGCTCCAGGGCTTCCGTTACCCAATGCCCATCCTACTGCAGTGTGCGAAGCAACGATATAATATATACAATATTCTATATATACATTATACATGTAGCTATGGTTGTAGGAGATAGATGTATATATTTAGGGTTACCATACGTCCTCTTTTAAGAGGATTTTTCCTCTTTTCCCAATAAATTGAATGTGTCCTCGGAGGGAGCCGCCTAAATGTCCTCTTTTTTGGTATTTTGTCCTCTTTTTCTGTAAAAAATGATTAAAAAGCGACGAAAAACGCGACCCCGACGCAGCGGACGTCAGAATTTCGTAAAAACGGGCAAAACGGAGGTCGAGTCGAAGTGATGTCCTTTTTTAGTGTCAACACCACAGACGTATCGTAAAAATGCGAGTCAGGTCAAAGTGATGACCATTAGTCAACACAGGTACTATTGGTCGAAAACTATTAAAATTAACCAGGGATATCTAGATATCCCTGAAATTAACATATTCTTTTCCGGTATTTCAGCTTTCAAAGTTTTTAACAAGTGTCCTCTTTTTCGGATATCAAAATATCGTAACTCTAATATATATTCTACAGGGATATCATAAATGTATATTCTCATTGGAGCGAAGTGTAGGGAGATTTGGGGCGGTAAATCCAACCCGACCCTTCTAAACCCTCGTGGTCGCCACTTCGGACCAAGGGGGAAATCTTCATCTACTTCATATCGGAATCAAAAGCGCACTAGTACAACTCACGCGCTTCTCCGATGAACAACTATACCATATGATCAGGAGGGAATACAAGACAACACATCGCTCTATCAAGTATATGCCGGACCTCAAGTGTGGTATCTCGTCGGCTATCCGACAGTCCTCGAACACGTCCACATTCAAGTCGAAATACAATAGGGTTGCCATACGTCCGGAATTTCCCGGACATGTCCGCAATTTCATTCAAAAAATTGCGTCCGGAAGGAAATTCTATAATATGCCTAAATGTCCGAAATTTTGAAGGCTTGAAGTAGGCTCAAAAGTTTTTCGTAAATCAACATAAACAATATTCTTTTCAAAAAGATTTATGCCATTGGAAATTTTTCTTCGCGCTGGGCGCGAGTTAGTGCAACGTCTATTGATATTGGTATGGGCAGCAGGCACCGTCCTCGCAAAAAATGCAATCAAAAATAAATATAAATAACCATCATTTACTGAAATAAGTCTAATTGTAATCGCAATTATAAACCAATGGCATATTACTAGAGTTCGTTAAGGCCGATTGGATTCTTCAGTCACAGACAGCGGTTCAAATCTTGGGGTCGTTTGCCTTTATCTGAGGATTGCGAAGATGTTGGACTTAATCATGCAGTTTCCAATATAGGCCGTGAGTAAGTTTGGGCAAGCTGAATTTTTTTAGTAATCAGCCACGGAACATTTTCAAGTTGGAAATGAGGGCGCGGCCATAAAAGGTTGGAAATCACCAGATGTGCATTGTGCAACCTGCTGGTGTATTTTATAGTCGCCTAATATATGGCATAATCAACCTTATTACCAGAATTCATTCATAATTCAAACAAGCCCTACTTGATCACCTCTTGTCGTTACACTAACACTGTTGCCCTACC
>ATSW01012143.1:0-14368 GCA_000444245.1 Botryllus schlosseri | reverse complement strand
CCTAATCGCGTCGAGCAAGTGCGACGGTGAAGATATCGTGCCATGTAACGGGTTAAGCAGCCGCGGCAGCGGGTCTTGTAGAAATTTCAATAAATTGCAGCTCCATTACGGTGGCGTTCTGAACGAAATGGCCGCGGCCAAAAATTTTTGTTCGTTTTTACCTTCAATTTGAGACCACATCATTTTTAGTGCGCAGTGCCCCTTTAAGGCGTCAGTTTGTGTTCCCTGGTAAGTCCTCGTCGAAATTGTTGTCAAAGCGACGGAAAATATTGATTTTATGGAAGTATTATATCGTTTAATTGCCTAAGTTGATACATTTAGGGCGAAGATAATATAGTTGGATTAGCAATAAAGTCGATTAGCGCGTTCGTCAGGATTTATCAACCCAGGATTAAGGAAACCGGTTGATCGCGGCGCATAAAGTTAGTGTTAATCTTATGATTTAACAAACTAGAACAACTATAGATTTCTAGTTATCTATAGAAACTGCGTACCGTTCCTACGTCTAATTATTCCCGATAATGACCGTGCCGATTGTCTCCTAGGTTATGGCTTCACTAAACAATCAACGAATTATGTAGGCCTACCCGCCATTGCAAAGCGATATCCGTTTCTTAGCTGTACCGTACGAATTGGACACGACTTTCATTTCGCGATGATGATAATTCTACCTATTACAGTGGCAGTATCGTCGTTAGCGGGCTGCTGTTTCATTATGGAGATTGTGGGATCTCTAGTTTCATTCACTAACTAGCAGCCTAGATATAACGCATTTTCGCATTATGATGCAACAGATAACGCCACTTGATTGAAAACTCGGGACATCGCGACTAACCATCGCGCGTAACCCTCTTCAACTTCATGCGTCGCGATTAGCAGTATTTAATCACACGATTAGCATTCTCCCGGATCAGCTAACTTTATTATCTCCGCCCTCAGCGACGTTTAAAACACCAATATGTACTTCGGCATTGTGGCATTATGTGGCCCGAGTCGTCGCTAGGTATCGTCTACATTACTATAGTCTATCACTTCATTGAAAGATAGGGTTGGATTAAGCAATATGACGTCACGTGACGTCATGAGGTTCACGTTCGTGTTCACACAGAACCTTTCAAAAAGGTTCGCGTTCACACGAACCTGAACCTTTCAGAGGTTCACACCATCCCTACTTACCATACGTCCTCTTTTAAGAGGATTTGTCCTCATTTTTGACTTTTTTAAAAGTGTGCTCGGAGGACACCCAAATGTCCTCTTTATTGACATTTTGTCCTCTTTTTTGAGAATTTTGGTTAAATATAGGGCAAAATCCGACTGTGATACAGTAAATGAGCACTGAAGTAACGCTCCGGTGGCTATTTCGGGGGCTGAGCCGGAAAGCTAACCTTTTTATAGTCAACCAATCGATAATGTGGAAGAAAACCCGTATTTCAGGAGTTGAGCCGGAAAGTCGACCTCTGTTTTAGTCAACCAGCGGATAATGTGGAAGAAAAACAGTATTTCGGAAGTTGGGCCGGGAAGTTGACCTTTTTTTAGTCAACCGACCACGAAGTGGGAAAAATTTACCTTTTTTGGAATTTTCCTCCGGTATTGCAAGTCTGAAAAAGTTTGAAAGAGTGTCCTCTTTTCAAATTTCCATACTATGGTTACCTTACTATACTCCCTATAGTTATTCCGTGTTGTTCAGAGTCGAAGGGTCAAATGCCGTTTTCCGAATCATCGCGAGGGCCACTTGATTGTTGATGATCTTTTTTAATTTTTCGATATGAGGGAACAGGCGGCTGGACATATCAATAGGTTTCGGCCAACACGCGTCGATCATTTGGGCCACGGTTTCATAGCCGACAATCATTCTTCTGGTGTAAATTAGGCATATTTTTCATCGTTGTTTTTCGGGAGGTGTACTAAAGGCAAGAGATCACGTGGAGTGTGAATAAAATATTCAACTTGAATAAATATGCCACGAAATGCTTTACTTAATGCATAATTTACAAGGGTTTAGGAAGAATGTGGGAGTGGCATGATCCAGTTCACCTTCCCTGGATACGACAATGCGCGTACCTCTACACTGTTTTAATAGTCATCAACATCCCAAATTTCGCGGTCATGCGATTGCAGTTGGTGAAGCACCATCGCCCCGACACCAAGGGCATTGGTTCGAATCCCAGTTCGGGCCAACTTCTATGTGTTGGAGGATTATCTGGGCTCCTCAGTGCGATTGCAGTGTATGAAAAAGTCCAGTACGAAGGTGAGCCGAGCTAAAAATCGGCAGCAAAGAGACAAGATTCGGACGCATGAAAACCGAGAGAGAAGCAACGAGAGCGCGTGAATGGAAGTCATCCGAAAATCTGACGCAAAGACCTCGAAAGAGTTATATCTAAATAAATTACTGTGCGGGCGCAAACGACCGAATGAGTTGACAAGCGCCAATGTTGTGAAATAAACAAACAAACAAACAAACACGTATTTGAATAATCTTTTTTGGGCGGATCGCACAATCCTCCCACAGAGCGAGGGTTGGAGGCCCCCGTACACAGCAAAGTAAATTCGCAGCACAATTCCGCGTTTACGGCATGCTGTTTATACGCAACGTGCCACGCGGATTCCCATCGAAAGAAACAACATGCATGCGTATTTTCGTTCCGGAAATGACACCGCTTTACATCATATGGGTTCGTAAAAGAGCATGCTAGCGGATGATGGAATACCTTTGGTGAATTAGTGGACGCGACAGTTAGTCATGTCTCATGCCCAGTTCTAAATGTGGTAGAACTTGAATAAAATATCATATGATTACCTTACACATTCATAACTTGGCTAATATGTATCATACATCAACCATGGTAAAACTGGCATATATCAAAAGCACATTAATCATCGAGCGAATGCTGCATGTCTGCAGCAATTGTGCAACAATATTATATAACTTCCAGTGGTTTTCATCCTCTTCACGTATCACTATAATGATACACGGAAGCTTTCTGGGTGGTGTGAGACTTACAACTATAAAATTATGCTGTATACTGTTGCGCTGGCTAGATTAATTCTGCCACGCTGTCTCTTGTTCTATAAATATATTTAGCTTATGTTGATGGCGGCCAGTCAGATACTCAATTTCCCCACCCATATTTGCGCTAAAATTCAACATGGTAGTGCGTTTTCTATAAAAGTTTTATTAACAAAGGGATGTTTGGCGTCTGACTTGAATTCTAGTGAAGCGCAAGTCAAAATATATCTTAACCACAGGCACCGCAGTCTCTAATTTCTCCACAATAAATCTTCGATTACAAGAGACAAGGCTTGAACGAAGCCCCAAAATTCATCCGGAAACATTTTGATCAAATTCATTCTATATATCTACGAATAACCTTTCGGGGACGATCAGTACATATTCGAGTGTTGCGGCGATTTTGAGCTCACGCGCCCTGTCGAATAAAAAGTTTCTATGATAATCATATCGATGGCAGTGTAGCAAAAAATGCTCGACTGTTTCTGGTACTGTGCAATTTTCGCATAGATCAGTATCGCTACATCCAATTTTGCATAAGTGCGCTTTTAGGTGCCAATGGCCTGAACGAAGCCGAAATATCGTAAAGCCTGTGTCGATGCATCGATGGAAAGTGGTTAATGTGTGCCAGTTTATTTTCGTCGTTCCGAATCAAGCTTAGTTATAGCTATATTGATGAAAATCTCTCATACCCTACGGCCTACGCCATACACCAATATTACGGCAATAATAGAATGTATGCTTTCGACTGCTTCGTCTGTGCTGTTTTGTGAGTTCATTTGAGCAAATTGTGTCTCAGTGGTTGCGATGAGTTCTAAATACCTAATTAATTTGATATGTAGCCTATGCAGATTGCTAAATATTAAGCCGTGTTTTCGAATGAGTGAAATTGGCTACCTCCGTATGCAATGATTTTCCAGCCTACGCACTTGTCCAATCAATGAAGTCAAGAAAATGGGAGTGTACAATATCCATCACAGGGATATCTAATTCTAGATATCCTTGATGTGCATTAGCAGAGCTATGTGCTTATTCCTATTCGATTTTAATCATCGTGAGCTTGCGAATGGCGCTTGCAACAATGTCAATATATTACTAATGTGCGTCAGTGTCGATACGATAACTTGAGGTACCAGAAGTGGGTGAATTTAGGTCATAATGTACATGTCTCCTGCTCTAGGCAGAAGTCACAGAATCGTAGGACCAAACCTTTTTATTACAAGTCGTATATGTTACACCGGTCGAAACGACAAGCAATTTCGGTGTTATATCCTTTTATCGGTATGTTTACCTCGAGTTCTAAACGACTTTGGTTCAGTCACAAGGAAATAGCCCATACGTATTACGTATACACCGCAGATGTGTTTAAATATTAGCATGACACTAAGCACACAGTGAAGTCGGGAAGGTTATTTTAGTTTCAAATTTGCATTGCATGCTTGTGATTAGTTCTCAATACTAGCGCCATTTCGGGCACCTATATTCACGGATGCAGTGCAGGATGTTTCACCTGTGTTGAGTTGGATCAGTATTATAATCATCGTTTTACCATGATATAAATATAGATATGGAAACATTAACGATGGTTTCGTCGACAGGCTAGCTACCCGCTTACACCTGTCTACCCATCTATGCTGATGGCACTCGATTGCAGGGATTATCCCTATCTGACGTATATGAGCTGGTATGAAGGGAGGGTGCTCTTGAAATGTGTTCTGACGCTTCCAAATGGCTGCTAAGCAGCGCAGCCCTTACGTGACATGCGAATTTATGGACAGGAAGTACTGCTTCCCTTGGCGCCGTTGAATTATTGTCACACTTTGTTTTAAATTTCGACCAGCAAAATATGAATCGTACGGATCCAAGTCATTTACATAGCGCTATCGGTATTTTAAAACAATGACATTTTAAAGTGCTAATTCAAAGAACTAATCCAATTCTGTGCTCTTTTATTATGTAGTACAATGAGCAGTACATGAACCAAACACGACCTTCCACCAATACAATTATAAGTTCATTCTCAATACGCAGACTTGCACGAACCTAAATGGCTGGTTGTCCTACACAGATTGGTCGGTCTCTAACATTGACGCACGAAACAACAGATACACGAATTCACATGTTCCCATTTCGCATATTCCGACCACATCTACTTTTTCAAATTGTAATCATCGGTATTATGCGGCGTAAGATGGAAATTGGTATAAAGATGATCTTTCACAATGTACTGTTACGGTGCCGACACAGATATTCTAAGAAGCATCACTATTTGCGATAAATTATTCAATGTATTATCGTCCGAGAGATCTGAAAGTTTATTACACCATCGATACAGGCGAGGAAATCGTATACAGGCATGGGTTATTGATGATGGGGTGACACATTTCATGCAAAGTGAACACACGCTTTCGCAATCCATTATGCATTGCTGCCCGCTTAATGAGGGGGAGTGGCATGAAATATTTTCCCACCCCAATGAAACAATTCGGTGAGGAAATTTCTGGACGAATGCGAAAAGCAACATGAAGGTGCGAATTGGCACGACACAGAAAATTAAAAGCGCAGAGAAATATAATGTTGGCAGTAACATTCTTTGCGTGACGTCATAATGACGATCACCTAAACATCAGAGCCAGATGAGAGTGGCTTTTCCAGCCTCTAGCTGCGCTTCGGGGCATACAGCCATATATTTTAGTAGTGCATCATGAAACTGTTTAAAAAACATATGACTAATCCAAACATGATATATCTACCACCAGGCTGAATAGGCAGTGCGCACCAATGAAATTAATAACTTTCATCTGAATAAGAACAGTGCGTATAAACACTATGACCCGTTGTATCCAAGACCGATTGTACGTATCAGTCAATCACAAAAGAGGTGGCATTTTCCCACGTTATCGCGACACAGTTGGATATCTTGTTTACGCAAAGCCAGTGCCATACCGCACAAATACGGTCAAAAGATACTATATCGAAGGGTGCGCTGTTTCCAGGATACCGCTCGATCAAACTTGAATTGTGTGCCAAGAGACGATGGTAGTGTACAACGCGTTTGCCTACATCGCTGTTAACTTTTTATTATGGAAAGTCATATGCTGTTAACAAAATGAACACACACAGGGCAATCTATTTTCTTTCGTCGTTTTGCTACTATTCAATATAAATCCGCGACTATATATCCACTTGATAGTATACCATAGTAAATGTGGTAAGTATGAAACTTGGAATTTCATGAGGTAGCCATTTAGGTTGAATGAATGATTCATTGTGGCTTTGTTTGGTGCATTGTGTGTGGATTCCTTCTTCTATGCATTCAAGATGACAGTACGGGTTAAGTTCCCACCGGGATATAACTATAAAGGCATTGGTAGTACCCAACGCTCGTTTCCTGCAGTGTCAAATAGGCAAGATGCATTTAATCCGGCCTAAATTTCTTTTGAAACAACATTCATTACAATTGATTTAAATCAGGTGTCATCACAGATGACAGAAGAATTGATAAAATATCCTCAGGAATCAAAAAAGTTCGCATTCGCAATGTTACAATAGCAAAATTAGTGGATGGAGAGAGCAAGAGCGTCATTATTTTTCTGCTGGCCCTGTCGGTACGTGTATTGGTGTATAAGTGGTACAAGTGATGTGTTTAGCCGGTAATTAGAAATCAAGCCATTCACGGCACACGTTTGAATGTTTTTATGACATTTCCACTATGTATAGTTCTAGTATATACTTTATAGATGTATAGTTACCAATGATGACCTGTGGAGTCAGGAAAAAAGGCACATACGCGGCAGCTGAGTTCACTTAGAATAGTGAGCACCATACGTAATGTTCTGAAACGAAATTCATGTCAGCATGTTAGCCGAACATTGGACCCAAAATGATATTTAAATACTTCTCACACAAAGAAGCCCAGTTAACGTTATTTCACTAAAATCTGTTGTGCCGGTTTGCTTGAATGCTCTCCCGAGTAATGCGATTCCGACCTGTTTTCGCACAGGTATTACACTACCTTTCACCATTTCACAGGTAAACGAGTTATTTTTTGTTAACTTACAAAGAGCGCGGAGACGTTTATTGACACAACCAAATGGTTAGGTTACATTACTCACCACTGTAGTAATCTTGCAGATGGACTGTGTTTTTGTTCGTCTATTTCGAGTCCATAAATTCTATGATACAGTGAAGACAAAGCTGTCGTTAATGTTTCCACAATATCCACCTGAAAGTGCTCAAAGAGAATATCTTAGAATTTAACCGTACCCATATTAAGACCTGCGATTACAATGTTTCAGAGACTTAATGGTGCAATTCACCCATTTCCAAATCCACTTTCCCTTTTCATGATATCATTAACACGAATAGAGGCTGAAATGTTACAAATGTATTTGAGATATTCGTAGAACTTCATGTACATTTATGAAAATATCTTCATAGATAGGCTACTTGGCGGGCCGGATTCCCGAATCGATACATTAAACGAGTATTTATCCACCTATACAAGGATTAATCGTATTTAATGTAAACTTTATGTTTGAAGCATAGAGACCAAAGAAGTATTCAATGAACTTATTAACGTAATGTCTTTGACTGCTGTTGAAGTCAATGAGACATCTCTGGTGGATCAAGGTTGTATGTATACAGGTTCTTTGAACTCTGGGCTGCGAAGAAAACAAAGAACTGAAGAACTACTGACAATCACTATTATTTGTGTCCGCAAAAAGGAACTAAAGAATAACCTACAGTTACAATAATTTGACGTAGTAAGCAAGTAGCGGAGAATTGTGGAAGACTGTGACCGCCGGCATGGCAGGCCATGCCGCCGGTCATATTATCATTTAAGGCCGAAAACTGTGTGCGGGCAGCTGAAAACCTCGTCGCCGGCCGAATCAACTTGTTATTTCTGATGTTTTTAATAACTCCAGGATATCATGTTACTGTTGTGATACACATGTATATTCTGTTATTAGAAAAACACATGTGTGTGCACTGCGCAGTAACGATTTCAAGAGCACTTCACAATTCGTGATTGTAATCATTGGATAGGTGTTAAACAGGTGGTGAAATGTTTGCAATGAGTTCGTGTCTGCAACACTTAATTCTCAAACCAAGATAACATAACCTATCTTTGTGCGCTTTTGAATATGGTGAAATTACCCGAGGACAAGGAAAAATATATACTCTATAGCGATTTTGGTACAAATGAAAATTTGAGTCATGCTATGCCTGAGGTCATGTATACGACATAATCCTTTTCATGATCGTTGAGCATAGTAGAATATAGTCTAGATTTTCCTTTTGGCTTTGATTTTAGGTCTAAGTTTGTCTGTTGCTGTTGAGTATTCGCAACATGTATTCATGTTATTTATATGCCATGCATTGATGATCTACAAATTGTGTTATCACACATACATATCTTCTAATAGTATAAATAGTATAATCGATATACATGTAATACGAGTATGCATTATACAGATAAATTTAATAAGTTGCGCAAGTAGACCTTCACCTGATTCATCAATTTACTAAAGCTGGAATTTGATTTATTCACTAACCGAATTGAAGCTATAGTGTATAATAGACTATAGAACAATAGGGCGAATGTGTTTCAATGAGGCAATCAATACGAGGGATGGCGTGTAAATCTGGTAGTTCCATAGCTGCCACACCTATAGATTCCGGGTTCTAGCCTGACTGAGATGTCCTGTTTTAGTTGACGAAGAAGCTGTCGTGGTCAAAGTTTGACTGCGCCATAAGCCGGCACACATACTCACGAATCAGCAACCCAACATTCAGGCAAATGGTACACAGTTCAAGATCATAGAAGCTAAATTACCATAAAAAGATCATGCAAAAAAAACTACTGAACTACATATAAATTGTTATTACAGATGTATGAATATTGAGTTTACGCATTGCGTAAGAAGTCAATTGGGTGCGAAACTAGGCGGCTTCACCGTTTATTGACGAGTAAAGACTACAAAGAGTGATTAATGGTAGTGGTGACTCCTTAATCGGGTTTCATGCTACATATGTTGCATGTTATATGTTCTATAACATGAGTTCAACCATTATAAGCTACCAAAAGCACCATAGCAGGCAGAGATTTCTATTTTAAAACCAGCTGCCTCTAATTCTATGTTGCATGTAGTGTAGGCCTATTGTCACCCGGGATCAATGTGTTACGAAGCGAGTGGCGCAGTTGGTTAAACACTGCAGTTACGACACCAATGGTTGATGGTTCGAGTCTCGGCTCTGCCATGTTTCTATGTGTCGGAGCGGGGCCTACGACACTTATCGTACGATACTTATCGTAGGCCCCGGTCGGAGGTTTATCTGGGCTCCTCAACGCCGATCCCGCTGTAAATACAGCAAAAGCCCAGCAGAAGAGAGAGCCGAACTCTGGAAAGATGGCAGCTAAAGACCGGAAAAACGAAGCAAGACCGCGAAAAGACATTCTGTTAATGCAATTAATGTGCTGGGCGCAAATAACCGTATGGGCGACAAGCGCCAATGTTGTGAATAAAACAAACAATCCACAGCTGCAACACCAATGGGTTGCGGGTTCGAGTACGGCCGAGGTCGACTCCAGAATTCCTACCTAAGTGTAGGTTCCTCCTCGCCTCCTCCGTGTAAGCGGTGTCTTATAATAGCGCAGAAGTCGGCATTTACGGAATAAAAATGAAGAAAATTCGACCCGATGTAAATGACCATAGTAGTCGACAAACACCACGAATACCACAAACAACAACGATAAACTGGGATGAATCGTTTACGTCGATGGAACACCCGTCGTATAACATGACAATTTTCATTCGTGTTATGTCGCATATGCAATAGCCTTTCCGAAACCTGAAATTCTGTTAGTAAATTATCGTTTATAATTCACAAATCTCCATTTACTGAGTCGAGTTTCTCATGATTGATATGTGTCGGGCGGGAATTCACCCTCACGGTCATTTACGTAAGAAAAATGAAGGTCATCAATCGCGAAGTAGCAATCTTGCTCCCCAAAACAATTGGGTATTTAATAATCAGCAACCTTATAATATAGATGCTATACGTATACCAAGTGATATTTAGATGGAAGTTTGCAGAACAGAATCTTCCGATGTCTGGGCTGACACTGGTATGTTTCATCTCAATGGTGAACGTCTCACACATTCCTTATATCTGTGATGATTCACTCTGTACGTATCAGACGGGCGAATTGCTCAACTTATCCTACGCCTGTGTAGTTTAATGATTCGCCCACGCATTTACAAATAGTTCCGCCACAACATGATTTTGCCCATAAAGGTATGGTAAATAAAACCGTTGTATCTCAAAGTATATCATGTGCGAAGTCATTGCAGTATAAACGGCATGTCGTGCCCAGCACTGGGAAGTGCATTCATTCATCAAATCCAAGACCAAAGGTGTTCGCTTCATATATGTATGATACAAGACGTGCGATATGTAACCTTTCGCCTTGTTTGATGTGCCTGTAAGAGTCTTCACTTTCAACTCTTCATGTGTATATGTTTGAATCGCGTATCCGTGATAGAAACGCTCCAAGATTAGGACAAAAGTGCTCTTCAAATTGATCGGAAATATTTTCCCACCAAGTCAGTCAAGAAAATCTATATTATATATATACTACACAAATTCTGACGCAACATTTGATACCCGGTAGTGCTGTGCTGTCAGTTACGTGTGATTCTAATACCTGACATTTTTTACTGCGTTTCAGGGCAATACGATCAATTGACTGACTCGTAACAAATTTGCTGTATTTCCCATTTCATCAAGTACATTTTTTGGATCAACCAGTCAGTATATAGACTTGGCAGCTGTTTAGTGCCCGTACGCCATCAAAACATTATTCAGACACGGCTGCCATCGCGTAAAAGCACCGATCGAGACGTGATACTTATGGGAGCTTGAGTGCTTACGAGTCGTTTATTTTTGAATTCGACAATTTTGACAGATGAGCGTCGGAAATAAACAACACTCGAAATTAACGACTGTCTCGACGGCCTCTAGGAGCCGTTTTTTTCTTCGTGATCTATTGCAAGAGTTTTAATCTCCATTAAAACTAGAAAGACAAATCGTGAGCTGAGTTGGCTGCTGTATTGGAATAGTTCCACAATTTCCTGAATACCAAGTGTAACTGATAAACCGTGCAGCATATTCATTGCTCATGGAATGATGGAGCTGAAATGGCTATCGCTGACCAACCTGATGCATACAATACGGGCTATGTAAACGCAGTAAAATATCTTGTCAATGACCAACTGCGGTAATGAAAAAAATACTATATATGAACGCGTATAGAGACATATTTTAGGTCAATTAGTAGAACCTACACTTTGCACATTCAATGGAAATAATATTGATGATATTGACAATGTTGATAAATCCTAAGATATAAAAAACTGATGTTAAAGATCTTCGTTATATAAAATATTTATGGATAATTTTTTCCCGGAACCTTTTATCACGGACACATTCCATGTGTATGATGTCAAAATGTAATTTCAGCTTTAGGACTTCATTATAGGCCCATTCCCGGCAGAATCCAAACATTTTGAGCGAGTTCGTAAACCCCTCGAATTTATGTCTGATGACAAAACAATTATCTTTCTAATCACACGAGCGGATCTCAAGTATCTAGTACTAGTGGAGATGACTTGAAGCATTCAATTACTGAAGCAGACGCCAAACAAAGAGATCAAATCTCCACTCCGGGCGATAATGTGATTGCCTTTCTGAAATGCCTGTATACTTTATTGTATCCCCGTCCCGAAAATATATTTTGTTTATATTTTTGCCAATTTCTGAGTTCTCGTAATCTGATACGGTAGATTTGTTTGTCACGTGTGCGCAAAACAATGCTAAAACCTTTTCATGATGTTCGTTAATTGTACATTGAACAATAGGGTCCTTGTAATAAAACACAAAAACAAATAATGTGTCACATCCTCATTCATAAGAGTGTTTGTTGATTGTATTTGATGGTAGGGAACAACAAAGCGCATTGACATTTTTCTCAACATCCATGGACTATTTATATATTGTTTCCACTAACGTAAAATTCGATATTACCGTAAAGTTCCGGAAAATTAACCAATTAAAGTCAAGATACAACGAGAGTAATTTGACCTTTAACCTATGGCATAGAGCGGTTCTAGCAAAACACAGGAACATGTATGATAGAATTTTGCCCATCACACAATACACATATTCCGGCTGTTGTCACAATAATTTGTAGTAGTTTTTGAATTTCGGTCCGTGATAATATGACAATTGTATTAGATGTGGTCGGGCCTTATACAAATACACAACTTTCACACGTAATGCATGAAACCCAATATTATTTCTAATCCAATGCTCATTGACTGTTTTGTGCGTGTTATTTGGCATTTATGGTGTTTCGATATCCGACCATTTGACATCAGGTCGATATTGTTATTAACATGGTATGGCCCACTTACGTTATAGGATTTTGTATGACACCGCGAATGCGAGTCTGATGGCGATTATTACGATGGATAAACTGCTACAAAGGAAGGAATATTCTGCAGAGACAGCACGTTGTTCCAGTGGTGAAATATGTCACCACCATACTTTCCATCCTAAGCACATTAAAGATTTTTTCCACAGTGCATAACATATCTGATGAGACACCAGATGCAGACCCCATAGCCTGCTGTGTAAATTCAGATCAATCGGTTTCTTCTTTCAGCACTTTTGGCAGAGTCGGTGATATTCCAAACTAAAATCGTTTGATGGCACAATAAAGTAGGCTTTCAAAATATTTCATCGACATATGGAAGTGTGAATGGCCAGCTCTTATATCCTTCACGAACGAAGGAATGTAGAGAGCCGAATTTCGTCAAAGTGAAGTAGAAACCGGCTTTACAAAGGTATCGCAGTGACAGGAGTTCAATGGTACTTGCCTCTCTTTTGCGTTCGTTGAAATGCTCAGCTGAGCTTATTTCCTCTTGATTAACATCAATTACAGCTTGCAGCCACAAAGAGTGTTTCAATAAACTTTATATATTTTGTGGAATTGCATCTGCCGCCCACGCACCCGACATCTTTGCTGATATAATAACATTTATTTGCTCACAGTTGCAAAGCGATTTGTTCTATAAATCTACAGCAATACTAAACGCATTTTTTAACATAGAAACACAAGGTCGATTATATCATGTAAAAATGTGCGTGAGTGCGTGACACTAAAATGACTTTGAGAGTACGAGGTACGACGTGACTGCAATCTTTCGCACTAGGCCATATGGAGGATACCTGAGAGATTGCTCAAATAAACTGGAATATGAATGTATAATTGTATATAGCGCATAATAGGCTATACTCAGTTTATACAGGGAACACACAGTTGAATCACGTCTGATAGACAATTTAAATATTTGTTGGGATTGGTCAGTTGAAAGTTTGTCGTACGCATAGTCATATTGAATGCGACACAGTGCATTGCTGGTTACTTTGTCAAGAATATGGTTTTGCATATTTTTTGTAGACTATGCCTGTAGATATTTACGAATCTGGAATTGTAGCCTACACTGCGCTACTTGCAGAAGATGACAGCTTTGCAAAAATTTCAGGCCGAGGCCGATGTCATGCAATTAATCTTTACTGCACATGAGCATGTAACATATGACTCACTGAAAATCACAAGACTGCGTCAATCAAAATTTTTTGCCACCCGAGCAAGTTTGCATGAGATCACGACTATACTTGTCAGAGACAATCTTGATATTTCATACTGACCCACGACCTGATAGGTCCAAACTTATCCATAGACAGTGCAGTGACGTGCGGTGAGGTTCACGGCTGGTGAGGCACGCCCCCCCCACATACAAAAGAAAAACACGCACGTAAAGAGATTTGAAATGTGAATAACAACAGCAGCAGGTATAGAGAGCATTTTCTTTGCACACTGGTAGCCGNTGCAATTTCACATTCTATAANACATGTAGGACTGGTCGCTATTGTGCNAAATNGGCANNTTTAGACAAATANTAATTACTATCTTTTCAAGTAGGCCTTCCGGTATAAATTATTCGAAGAACATGNAAAAAGCATCCTCAGTTACAAATTTTNTTCAGTAAAAAAACACTAGATTTGCTGAATTTCGAAAGAAAATGCACTAGGTCAAGTCAAAATACACTAGATCTAGTGTTTGGGAGTGGCACCACTACCACAAACAACAACACGGGCTTTGTAAGTATGGCTATCACAATCACATACCAAAATTAAAGGTTAAAGGGATTGCAGTCGAACACGCAGCTTAGAGGACACAAACAACGACAATGCAGCCTATCAGTGGCGGCTCGTCCTATAGGGCAACTG